>PVKM010000580.1:0-101562 GCA_004027735.1 Carollia perspicillata
AAAATGTACAGGGAATAAGAAGCAAAATTGGTAGGTCCAAATAGACAGGGGGAGAGGTTAAGAATAGTATAGGAAATGTAGAAGCCAAAGAACATATATGTTCCACCCATGGACCCAAACTAAGGCAGGGAATGCTGGTGGGAGGAGGTGCAGGGTAGCAAGGAGCAAAGGGGAGAAAATAATAGGTCAACTGTAATAGAATAATCAATAAAATACATTAAAAATAAAAATAAATAAAAAAAAAGACAACAAATTTGCTCCCAGTTAACCACAGGGGGTGTTTTTGACAAGTGTATTCTTCTCCATGTTAACATTAATTACATAGCTGAACTGATCTTTTCCTAGCCTCTACCCAAACTGTCTACTCACTTTTACTGGAAACAAACCAGAGTTTTTCAGATTGTAAACCTTGGTAATGATATTATTGCTTGAGCTTCAGATGTCCTCTACTAACTTTCTACCTATAGTAATTCAAGTAGTCTTCATTGAACACATTCAATATACCTTCTTTGCCAAGAAAATTCATGTGGCTCTCTTCCCTATTATAACAAACCTGGTTACAGGAACCATATTTTCAAAATAAAATGATTGTTTGACAAATATTTTTACGCAAGCATAAGGACCATCTAGAGAGACTGTTTAAAATTGAGGTTATTCTATCACCTGAATTGTATTAGATAACCCCTTACACAGTTATTTTAGCTACACTGGAGTTTTTGGAGGCTGAGTCCGAGTTCAGACTTCTTTGTACCCCAAATGGCCCCAATCACATGCTAGGTATCTATAGTCATTCACTAAGTATTTGTGTTTGGACAAACTGCTGATGTTCTGTGAGTCTGACAACAGTCTTTAGGTGTGGCCCACCCTCAATAACTATGAAGGTACTATACAAAGAAAACCAATGAGTAAGATTAAATTCTGGCAGAAAATCCATTTTAGCAGAGGAGATTAGCCCTTCTGCTGAGTAAGCTCAGCCCTAGTAAACTGATCCTGCCTTCTCAAAAGAGCTATGGAAATAAACCACCTGGTGGGTAGAACAGTTAGTTTCCATTTGCAGTGGTATTTTAAGTGTCTCAACGGTTTAGTGTTCCACAAAAATCTCCCCATATTTAACATCTGCTCCATCTTCAAATTACCTTGGGCATTTTTCTAAGACCTGGGGAAAATAAACAAGGATTTCCCACTTTCCAAGTGTCTACCAAAGCCAAAGGGAGGAGGGAAGGGAGCTGGGAGCTAATTTCACCAAAGGAAGTTAGTTTATTTCCTGGGAAATAAATGAAATGTTAGTTCATGAGTTACAACAGAAGCTTTTTAAACTCTTCACAGCTACACTAGAAAATGAATGGAACACATAAATGAGATGGTAAAATATGGCAATAAATAAGTCAGAATTTTCCTGTAACTTGGGAAAGAAGGTGATGAGGTCAAAACTGCTTAAAACTCTGTTTTGGATATTGCGCAACATTCTAGGGCCAACAAACTTTTTCTGTAAAGGGCCAGATAGTTAATATTTTAGGCTTTGCAAGCTACACACCTAGTCTCAGATACACATTCTCTTTTGTTTCTTTTAACAAGTCTTTAAAAATGCTTTTGAAAATTCTTAGTAGCAGTTTGTCCACTCTTGCTGTAGAAGATGGTGGTGTAAATTTCAATTTGATCTCTACTTGAAAATACTTATTGTGGTAAAACCAACTCTGCGGAATCAGAGGGTGGAAACCCTCTAGGCCACAGGGGCGTCAAACTCATTCTCACCATGGGCCACATCAGCCTCCCGGATGCCTTCAAAGGGCCAAATGCAATTTTAGGACTGTATAAATGTAACTACTCCTTAACTAGGGGCAAGGAGCTTGGTACTGCAGCAGGGTAGAAACAAGGTGCTGGGCCAGATAAAACAAGGTGGAGGGCCGGATTCAGCCCGTGGGCCTTGTGTTTGCCATCTGTGCTCTAGGGTAAATGTGAAGATGATTTTGAATGAGGGAAAGAGTAAATCCAAGACTAACTAACCAGGGATCCTCAGTCTGCAGATGAGGCAACTACTCCCAGCATGAAGAACTAGCTGGAGTAGAAGCCAGGTTTGAGTGAATATAAGGGTCTGTGCAAAAACTATTCAATTTGAAAAACATAATTGGGAGTGTGATTTGAGCAGGACATTAAACATCTGGTCAAATTGAACCTGGGGAATTCCCCTAGGAGCTTTCAGAGCAGACCCAAATGCAAAGCCAGGGCTCAAAGAGAGGCAAACCCTCAGGGTGTTTTTTGACCACAAAGGCAGGGGGAGGATGTCCTAGGCTTTGTACAGAGCAGCCAAGCCTGCACTTCGGGAATAAGTAAAATCTCTGCAAAATGTAGCTTACCTGCCTAGGATCAGTATAAAATACCTTATGGAGTAGACCCTTAAGGATGTAAAGGAATTATGCTTGAAAAATTGTAGTCCGGGGACTCTGAGAGTTCTGATGCAAGAGAGGAAGAATTTAGACATGTTCCCTTTCCCCTTCTCCCACAGGAGCCACTTTTCACTAGGGAGGAGAAAACAGGTCTGAAAGTGGAAACTACATAGTATCTAAAAAGCACCTGAAAAAATATGCTGTTGAGAAACCAAGGGAGGGGCTCCCCCTGATGTTTACTGAACAGATCTGAGGGCAATAACTCTTAAGCTTAGATCAACTTGTCAAGAAGATAGTAAGAACAATACTTTCCTTCATCTGCTATAGCCCCTTAAAAGCTAGAGGCTTTAAGACTGAATAAGTGCTTGGTGCCTAATTGAATGGAGGAAGGGTTAGTGTGAAAATAACCATATATTTCAGTTTCCAAGGTTTCACAAACATTGCTTGATCTGAAACTCACAACAAGCCAGTGTGGTCTTAAAAGACAGGACAGAGATTGTTCTCCCTACTTTTTACAAATAAAGAAATTGAGAGAAGAGTCAAGCTACTTGTCCAAGTTCTCACATCTTGCCAGTAGCAACATCACACTCAAATCTTCAAGGTTCCAAACCCAGTGCTACTTTTACACTACTGCCAGTGTTCTTTGTGAGAAACATGAAGGTGGGAAATGGCTGGCAAAGAAGTACATCGCTGAGAGAGGTGGCTCAGTTGCGAATAGGAGATGGTGGGATAGAAATGAACAATTAGGTTAGGATGGAGGAGTTGTGAAAAAACTTAAGGCTTTCAGAAGACTGGGAATTGAAATAACTTTTAAATTAAAACAGCTCTGAATCTAGAGTTTGTGTTCCAAGGAAACAGGGTGATGAGTTTTTGGTTTTTTTTTTTAACGTTCAGGGTAACCTGTGAAAGCCAGGTTGGGGTTGGGATGGCTTTGAAGGGTTTCTACCTGGAGTAGAAGGACACACCAGAGTAATGAGTTTACCTACTCAGTTTACCAAAATGCTGAAAAAAAAAATCTTTGTTTTTCAATTTAAACACAAAGTAGTATCACAGGTGGGCACAGGTAACCAGGCTTTTGGTGATCATGTACAAAGAATTGAACTGAACACACAGTTTATAGCAGACAGAGAGCAGATTTATTAAGCAATAGTACACTCCAAAGAACATGGGGATGGGCCAACTCTAGGCAGAGATTGACCTCTGGGGCTGGAGGGATTCTATTCTTACAGGACAGATAATTCCTGGCTGTTTTGGCAGGGTTTTATTGCACATGTACAAGTAGTTATATTACTTTAAAGCTACTGTGCATGTGGTCTCTCCTGATTTTCCATGATTGGTCACCAGGGAAGGGGGTTCCACAATGTTAATTTATTATAATACTATTATAATGAAGCAGGGGTCATGTAACATCTGCGCAGATGCATTCACAGTTCAGTACCTTGCCTTTCCAGAAAGCAAGAACAACCGGTCTTAGAACTGGGTCTCTGTCCTGTATCAAGGTATTTTATCTTAGCCCCAGGGCACCTCCGGAGTTTCTTTCCTCCTGACTATCTGATGACTCAGTAGGATGGGGAATTGAAAAGGATTATAAATGCCTTAATTTACACAAAAACCTGTCATGAAATACAAGTTTCTTTCACTCAACAAATATTTCCTGAACACCCACTATGTGCCAGATGCAGTATGTGCTAGGTGTTGGGATACAACAGCAAATAATACATTGTCTGTGACCTTGGGGAAACCTAAAGTCTAGTTGGGAATCCATAAAATAAATAATGACAAAACAATGTAATAAGTAATCTGATAGAGAGACACCTATGGTGAGAACTGAAACCTAGATTAAGGGAGAGGAAGGGAGGGTGCTGCTAGCCCATGGCACACAATGTTACTATAACACCTGATCAATGCCTGCCCCACTGCTACAAGAGTGGAGCAGTGATGGAAATGCTGGAAATGTGATAGTGCATGAAACATGACACCTTGTGAAATGAACTACCAAAATTGTGAAACGTAAGTCATGGTTCTATTGTTCTATAACAAGGTAAATACTGCAACTTTTTAAATCAAGCTACAAACTATGAACCACAAAAAATTATGAGCATGTTCCTTTTCTTGCCCCCTTCTGACACTACGCTTCTAGAAATGGGACTGTGGGACTAGAGGGGTGAGGTATTGAATTCATATTAAAAGTTTGGTTCTTTAGTGTCACCTGTATAGGAGCATGACAAAAATGGTTGTAAAGCAGGGTTATCAAACTCATTTTCACTGGGGGCCACATCAGTCTCATGGTTGCCTTCAAAGGACCAAATATAATTTTAGGACTGTATAAATGTAACTATTCCTTAACAGATAAGCGAGAGCTCGACCCTACTGCCAGGTAGAAACAAGGTGCCAGGCGAAATAAAACAAGGTGGAGAGCTGGATTCAACCCACAGGCCCCGTGTTTGCCACCTGTGTTGTAAAGGCATGTCATGATCCCAGATTTATGCTCTTTGATAACCTGGACACAATGAAGGAGGAAAGTTTACCCAAATGGAGCTTAAACCTACTGCTTAGGGCCATCCTGGACTAAATTTGGCTGTAGTGAAACTCTACTGAGAAACCCATAGTAGAAAAAAACTGCCACCTAGGATGGAAAAACTCATACAATCCACTTGTGATTACCGTTTTTGCAAGAATTTTGTTCGTCTCTGTTACCTCTTATACAGAAATTACCTGGCTTCACCTGAGTTTTCTTCAAGGGTCTTTTAGCAACCTCTTGGATAGAAATTTAAGTTTGTATAAAAATTACCTGGCTTCACAGATGGTGAGCACTTTGTTAAAATGTAATACTACCGCTGCTGCTGCTACTACTACTACTACTAATTATTATTAATAATGATAATAATAATAATAATTATTATTATTATTATAAATAAATACTATTTATTGAGTACCTACCATGTCCCAAGACTCTGTGGACAACATCACAAATCCTCAAAGATCTTTACATGTCTACCCACCACTCCCATATCTGTCCAAAATGTAAGCTCCATAAAGCCAGGGATTTTGCCTCTTTTGTTCACCAGTGTATCCCAAGTGATTAGAACAGTGTTGAACATGTAATGAATACTCAATACATATTTGTTTAACCAATAAATTTTAAAATTGAGACTTGAGAGTTTAAGTGTTTTATCCGAGGTCACATAACCAGTTGATTGTGGAGATATTATCTCAGTACTGCCTGAAAAATGTCTGTCTGCAACTACACTGAGCTGCCTTTTAGTAAATCTATTCCTCGTTTACAGTTCTGATTGGTGTACAGGAAGCAACATTACCCATAAAATTATCTGGAACTATCTTCCTGCTATCAAAGGCACTGAGCCAGCCAGTCACACTCCAATTAATCTACTCCCTACTGCTCATGCCTGCACTTTCTTCTTATCTCACTTATTTGCTGGGAAAAAAATCAACATACCTTCTGCTTAAACAGTTCACACCCACAATTCCTCATCACACTTTAAAACTCCCTGTTACACACCAAGATCAAAAAATTGGGAGGCGGGAGGATGTGGCTGACACTTCTGCTATAGCTCCACACTCTAGGATTTCATCAGCGTTCTGAAAACTGTCAGCAGTCAAGAGTTACAAGGAACCCTAAAGATCATTTAATTCAATATTCCCACCAAAGGACAGGGATAACTATAAAAAATACTAACTCAGGCCATTCTATGGGTATCCATAAGGAAGTAAAGGAAGGAAATAAGAAGGTAACAGGTATACACAATGCTACAGAATAAGCCTAAATCTTCTTCCTTGACCAATAATTTTCTATACTGGGAGACAAACTTAAATAATTTACCTATTGAATAAGTTAAATATTATATCATTTTATATTAAAAATACTTCTGATATAGTTTATCATATAGAATATGCAATTCACATGAATGTTTAAACATAAACATGAGACTGGGATAGAGGTTACTGCTCAGGGGATACCTATCTGAAGAAGTGACATTTAAGTTGAAGCCTGAGAAATAAGATTGAGTTAGCAGGATGAAGAGTGGGGGAAAGTGTAGATAGAGTGCAGGGGTTATGTGTAGTGTCATTGGCAGAAAAAAATATATATGTAAGTGTTCTAAGGCAGGGGAAAGTGTGGGATTTGAAGAGCTAGAGACCTGAGTGTCCCAGGCCTACACTCCGCAGTGACAACATTCTATTATCCCAGGATCTCCTTTAGTACCTCCTAGGAGTTCTTCTTTTTGCTCACGTACTTTCAAAGCACTATGAAAATCCTGTAGGGGGATAGGGAGGTCCAACAGTCTGGGATGGAGGTTTCTATAGATGCTCCATAACGACCCTAAATTCCTTACCCAAGACCAGGAAGTAAGTCAGGGACACATAGTTGTCATTGCTTAAGAATTTTCAACACTTGGTGAAACCATTTACTAGTTTAGATTACAAACTGCTTGGTATAACAAAAAGTAAACACTAATCAGCCCATTGCACAAAATATTACAAATAACAATATCAGCTAATGTTTGTATATGGCTGCCATTTTATTTTCACCACCACCTGATAAAATAGGTGCTATTACTATGTATTTTACAAATGAGGGAACAGGCTCCAAATGTGTCCAAAGTTACATAGCTAGTGAGCAACAAAACACATACTGTGATACTAGATCCTTTTGGTACTAAAGCCCATATACTTAGTACCACATTGCACTGCTGAGCAAGGTTGATAGGCAAGAGTGATTACAATGGACTTGATCCCTGTAGGTCACTAAGCAAAACCATTGACCTATCCCCCATAATTCCCTAAAAAGACTGAATGGAGGGACAGAAAGGAATAAACTGTGTTAAGTGACTACTAAATGCCAGGCACCATGATATGGCCTCTAACTGTTATTTCATTTAATCCTCACAGCAACCCCTCACTGTGGAGAAATTATCCCCACTTTACAGATGAGGGAACTGTGGCCCAGGGTGGTTAAATAATTTACCTCATTGGTCAGTACTGGAGCTGTGACTGGAATCCAGCCTTGAGTGACTCCAAAAGTCTATACCCTTTCCATCAGAGCACACCAAAGATGTTTTAATATTTAATCCTTTCCAGGTTACATATTTGCACTTTAACAAGGGTCTTTCCTGGCAAATATCGCAAGACCATGGCAGATCTGAAGAAGGCTGATGGAGGTCTGCAAGTTGGGCCTGCTTTAAATCACACGGGAATGGCATTGACCTACATTCTGCCTGTAGTTCTTGAAGTTGGGCAGTGTGCCAAAGATAAATCTCCACTGCAATCACAGCCTACTTCTCCTCCTCCAGTTGGGATAACAACTCTCAGACAGTTTGGCAACTATAGACACAGAAAGCACCAAATCAATCAAGAGTTTATTTGCAAAGGATAATTCTGGAGCATGAACTTCTTTACAATTATACATTTAAAGAGTAACTGACTCAGAAATTTCATTTCTATCTAACTCATTTTCAGTGATTTTTTTTATTATTTGACTAAATCACACTCTTCCTCCCATCCCACCACCTTTTAGAGTGCAGACTTTGATATGTGTTCCTTGGTCTCCTACCTCCCTCTTGCTCCAGCTAACCTAGGACTTTGCCAACAAACCCTATTGAGAAGTATGGCCAGTATGTCCCTTTCCAGAAACCCAAGCTGCTGAAGGAAATATGTAATTTAGTAAAACTGAAGTGAAGCTCTGCATAAATCATAAAGAGGCAAACCCAGGTTACTCAAATGGGACCCTATGAGATGCTTGGGGAATAGACTTGCAGGCAACTTCATTTTTCTACAGCCAATTTATTTCCAAAATGCTGGATCCCACAGGTACCCCAGCAGTAACTTGGCTCCCAAATGATGCAGCAGGTCTTGGCCTTGGAGCATAGTTCTGGTGCTGTTTCCTGAATTCCCACATTGCTGTTTTCCACACATGGATCAGGCTTCAAACTTCCTGTGTCTGGACTGTATGTGTGTGTGTGTGTGTGTGTGTGTGTGCACATGCATGTGCATGCATGCATGGAAAGGGTGGGAAGGGGGGAGAGGGATCCAAAAGGAAGAGCATTTACCTCAATGTTTGTATTGCACATGTGTCCCTTTGTTCCTCTCCCATTCAGATAAAGCTGCTATTTTGTGATCAGCTGGCTTCTACATGAGTAAGGCTAATATCCTTATCAATAAATAGGAAACTGACTTTAGGAGGTGTCTTGGAGGAGTCTGCTTTTTAGTTTTGTCTCACATATTTGTAGGGTGGGAGGGGAGAGTTGTGTAGAGTAATAAATCCTTATGATTTATTTTATCTGGTATATGTGCTTGCCTTTGCTTTTGTTTCCAAATGCATTAGATGATTTATTTGTTCACTGGGCAATTAGAGGAAGATGCATTCATTTCACACTCACAGTGACTTGATGGGTGAGTAAGAATGTCATTCAATACAAAGCACTATGGCTTTGTTGTCTTTTCTTCTAGAAGAACTTAGCCAGGGATTGAGGAATAGATTGTGAGCTGTGTTCTTCTTCCTACTTTTCCTGTACATTAGGCAAAAGTATTGCATGCAAAGGACAAACTTTTTAAATTAAAACATTTATTAATTCTTAAAATGAAGAACCAGGAGATTTTACATTAAAACATTTCATTTCTGATTTCTCTTGAAAAATCAGAAGTCCTGGACACATTGGACCTACATTTCCCATGGCGTTGACCATGGAAAAGCTGCCACGTATACATGGGTTCTGCCTTTTTCTTGGCAGCCTCCATCATCGGTCTTGCTTCCTAACACCAAGCCTGAGGGTTGTTACCTTTATTTTTTATTGTGGATATATCTATATCATCTATATCTATATCTATCTATTTATATATCTATCTACCATCTATCTAAAATTTATCATTTTAAGTGTACAATTCAGCGATGTTAAGTACATTCAAAATGTTGAACAACTATGACCACTATTTCCAGAATTTTTTCATCATCCCAAACAGAAACTGTGCTCATTAAATGAGGACAGTTTCCCATTCTTCCCTCTCCTCAGGCCCTCCTACCCACTATGCTACTTTCTGTCTCTATGAATCTGCCTATTCTAGGTAGCTCATACAAGTAGAATCATACAATATTTGTCCTTTTGTGTCTGGCTTCTTTACTTAGCATAATGTTTTTAGGGATGACTGATTTTTTTTAGAGCATAAACATTGATTTTATTGTATATTAAAGGAGGAGTTGTGTTTTATTGAAAAAAGATAGAGGCCAAACAAGACAGGTAATTGGGGATGGAGACTCTTGACTTTTAAACTTAAAATGGTCATTATATCCATTATCAATATTTGGAGGTTCTTAAAGTACTTAGGCAACCCAGTGTCTTTACAAAGGTGTTTTACAGTTAGCAGTTAATTCTCCTGGTATCTGCCAGAGGCTTCTCCATATTTTATAGTCATGATATGAAGACATAGGGAGGCTTTGGGGATTAATTAAATGTGTGTGGCATACTTTGCTGTATAAACTCACTCTCTGGAACTAGTTTTCAATTCCTGCTTTCAACTTTTACAGCTCTTATTGTCAACCCCATTCACTTAGCGCTTAATAAATGTTTGATAGTTGTCTTTTTCTGCATATAATCTTGAAGGCGGGAGCCAAGTACCATCCCTCCTCGTTTTTTCAGTTTTTGTGCATAACAGTAACTCAATCAATGTTTGTTGATGTTTGCCTCCCCTCCCCCTTCCTTTTAAATAGAGTTAGCAAAACATAGCTTTACATTCAAATTCAATTTAAACAAACTGGAGGGTTTTCAGGGTAAAAACAAAAGGGAGTCTTGAGTAGCAGGAGACAAGGAACACCTAAGACACTTAGAGACCTGGGCAAAGCCTTCAAGGTACCAAAAAAATCTGTTGTTTGCCACAGGCTAACAAGTGACTCACATACAACCTGATCCACCATTCATTTCAGGGCTTTTATGATCCTTCCCTATCAAAATTTAAATTTGTAAGAGAAAAATAATGCCCAAAGCAGGATTTGAGGAGAGAGTATTAAGGAAATCATGTGTTTTAGGCATTTTCATTGTATTAAGGGCCCTTAGCTGTGGGGAAGGAGGTTGGAAAAGTCTTTTGAGCACAACTTCAAGCCTGCGGGCAGTCATCCTAGAAACAAAGCCACCAGGCCCTTGCTACTAGGATTTATTCCCCAGCATTTTCTGTGATGGCAAAAGATGGGAAATGGCCAAAATCACCTCTCAAGAGGAGAATGAGAAGAAGAACTTTGTCACATCGCCATGGTTGATGTGGTTGAGTGGATTGAGTACCGGCCTGAGAACCAAATGGTGGCTGGTTCGATTCCTAGTCAGAGCACATGTCTGGGTTGCAACCCAGGTCCCCAGTAAGGAGCACGTGAGAGGCAACCACACACTGATATTTCTTTCCCTCTCTTTCTCTCCTCTAAAAACAAATAAATAAAATATTAAAAAAATAATTTTGTCATATCTATGCAATGGAACACTGAGCTATCATGACTAAGAATGAGGTAAAGGAAATTATCCTGAGATGGAAGGATATTTAAAGGACAATATATTTTGAAGATTACACACAGGCATTGAGAGAAAGGGAGAAAAGGACTATGAGAATGGAGTGGTAGAAAGGAACTCTTCAGTCTTTTTAGTACAGTTTTAATTTTACCATGTTTATATTTTACTTTTTCCATTTTAACAACATTGTTAATTTTAACAATTATCCTATTGCTATTGTTGCCAGTAGTAGTAGTCTGCAGCATTTACCTACTTTGTCAAGCTCTGCTGTCCATCCCCAGCTCTGAATAACAAGGCAAGAATAATCTTCCCTTGATTCATAAAACAGGTGTGTCCATGTCGTTAACACTCATAATTTCACCTTGTCCATGAAAAATCATCCAAATAACTTCACTTCACACAGAATGATACTGAGAGTACATTTTGCCCATGCTTCTACTTCTGCATCTTTCAGCAGCACTAGCAGAGTGTTCTGCACACTGAGGTCATTGAGACTCTGTTTGTGGTGTTACAGTTTTTCCTAAGAGTACACTTTCTCTTGCATGCCTTGATCCATGGCCCTTCAGAAAACTTCTATTAGGCAGGCTTGATTTGGATGTTAATTTTTCATTGGCATGAGTTCATTATAATAGCTTTGTGTTGTCAAGGCCTTTACATATATTTAGACTTGCTTCCTCTTTCTAACATTTTTCTAGGAAATATGAATCTGTAGAGAATGGTGGTTTCCATGGTAAATGTTCCCTCATATTTGTTTTCTCAAGTTCACTTCTGATATACACAGCATGATTTCAGTACCAGCACTACAATAGATTTAGGCTGTGGTGCCACTGCAGAACTGTTTAAAAAAAAATCTCATCTACCCTGGTTAGAAAAAGGGTAATTTATTACTCAAACTGCAAGGAGCCAACTTTATATCCATCTGCCCCAAAAACTGTAGGAAAAGGGTTGGCTTTTAAATATATAGTCACAAAACCTACGCACCTTGGATGTGAATGCTTAGAACAGATGAGCAAAATATTTGATTTTCAAACACCTGTGAGTCTTTCCACTATGTGACATGCACAAGTAGAAACACAAACGGGTGTGAGGTGCTTTGTGAGTTACAGAGGTTTCACACACTATTCGTTTTATTTTCATATACCAGTGCCATTAAGTTAAGAGGGTATATCTTACAGCCTTTATTTACATAGGAAAATAAAGGTTCAAAGATGTTAAGCGACTTAAAAGTTGCACAACTAGCTGATAAGTACTACAGTCCTATATGAGTTCTTTACTTTCAAATTCCATGGTATTCGACATGTTTCTATTTACTACCCCTGCACTGTTTCTTTGCGCATTTCTCACATGTAAAATGGTTGATTTTCAGTGTCCCAGGATGATGTTCTTAACTTTGTGTTCTTAAGCAATCTCAATTTTTTCGCTGTCAAGAAATGTGATGACACTTCACGTACTTTTCCCCCTCACGGCTTAATGAATAAAAGGGAAACAAAACTTAACTTATTCCCAGAGGGCAGGACAATGCTGTAAAGGTGTACCGGAGCCGGCAGACAAACTCTCTTAGGAGACTGAGAAGTCAAGCGCCTCATCTTTCTCTTTTCAGCTGTAGCTGGGGGAGAACGGAGAGCTAGACAATAGCCTTTTGTTTGGTTTCATTAATTTTAAGGGCGAGTGGGAAAAAGGGATCGAATCGATGGCGTATGCGACCAACGGCAAGCAAATCATAGGCCAGGCTTCACCAACCGGTAGTTGCAGAAAATGGTGGGTGGGGCTTACACTTGCTCGCTGCACCCTGGTCCGAGGTCTTAGTCCTTCCAGGAGGCGGAGACTCCCCAGAGTTCCTCCTACGCCATCCCAGCCGCTAGCACAGCCCGCCACTGGGAGGGGGGCGGGGACGTGGGGGTGGTGGGAGATAGGGTGGGGAGCAAGAAAAGAGGGTGTCTCCCCAGGCTGCGACCTGAGTAGGGGCCTGCAGGCAATAGGAAGCGAGAGGGGAAGGAAAACGAAGGAGCGGAGTGCTGCTCCTTTCCGCATATTTTAAGTAAGATTTGAAAGAAGCTACTTTTCAGCATTTCTATTTTTTTCCCTTTCTCCTGCTGTGGGGTGAGGAGCTGTACTGGCTCTCCCACGCGACTCTTCTCCGCTGTTGCTGTAGATTATTATTGTTGTCTTGCAAAACCTTTTCCTTCCTTCCAACCAGTCCTCGAGTAGACTGTAACCGACTGGTGCCACGTTAATAGGATTAGAGGGAGGTCCCGGAGCCATCACTGAAGGGGCGGGACCCCGCCGTTCCAACATTTGACACTTCCCCGCCCTCTGGCCCCGCCTCTCTTTCTTCCTCTCCAACCCCCGCCCCCCACCCCGCTCCAGGGTCTAAGCGGGCTCCCTCCCTTTTTTCCCCGCCCCCTACTCCGCCCCTTCCAGAGTCCATCCCCGCCTCCCCCTCCCAGCCTCCTGCTCCTGGGCGGTTCTAGCCGCTCAGCGCTTGAGGAAAAACCACCCTTTCGTTCCCCTTCCCTACCTCCTATCCTTAGCCCTGGACCTGTCTTCATCTCAGTCACGCCCCTTCCTTCTGAGGAGATTTCTGACTGCCCTAGTTGGTTGTCCCTGATTTATTCCTCCATCTCCTCTCTCTTTCGCTTCATCTTCTGTTGGTTCTCACTGCCACTTTCACCCCCAGCTCCAGTCTGTCTTGCCTCCTACCATCTGCTGCTCCACCCTCCGGCCCAGTATCCTGCCTGTCCACCGCCACCAAGGAGAGTCCGTAGAGAGCAGCAAGGAGAGGAGCAGCCAGGAGTTGGGGCTTCCCCGCTGCTTATCCCTGGCCTTTGGCCCAGGAACGAAGCCACTTGAACGAGAGTCGTCACCTTGTCTTCGTTGCCTTCAGGGGTAGGAGACTCGTGGTTAATTTTTGTGGGGAGCTGGGGTAGGATCCATGGTGGCATGAACTTGATTTGCACTGGGCGTGAGTCGATCTACAAGCGTGTGGGGATACCCATGTTTTATACTTTCTTTGCAGCTGGCCGTGAGTTTTCCAAGATATGCAGCAAGTTAAATTTGGTTAAAAATGGGTGCCCCTTTCCCATCCTATGAGGATGCTAGTGGGTACCACAACTTGATGGTACTTTTACTTTCTTGTCTCCTGGGGTTCTTGTAGGAAGGTAGGTCTTTAGGTTATGAAGCACAAAATAAATTAAAAACCTGAGGAAACCTGAAACCTACATTTAGCTCAGCAGAGAAGTCAGAGCTTATCTCAGATTGCTAGATGCATTCCTCCTAAATGCTTGGGGCTGGGGTGGGGGCTCACACTCCCATCCCCTGGGGGCCCTGAATTCCTGAAGTCTTAAAGTCTGGGAGTAATCTACAATAATTACACTTGTGTGTGTGTGTGTGTGTGTGTGTGTGTGTGTGTGTGTGTTGGTGAGGAGGAGGTTGCCTCTTAATCTGCCTTATATGTTGGTGACTAGTTTTGTGGGATCCTGCAGGTGTCTTCAGGCTCCCAAGCCTGGGTCACTGTATGTTGGTGCTTCAACAGCAACATGAACATGTCCATATATGAAAATGAAGAGAAAGGAAAGTGACAGCCTTTGTAGATTGTGAGCAATCCCTGGTAAATTACCACTAATAATATTATAATAATTTACAGTAAGGATGGAATACAATCAAATGAGAGAGGAAAGGGAAAGTTTGTGAGAAACAGCATAATCTCTAGCATGTATTTTAGAAAGAATTTTCTGACACCTTGGAGTGTCTAATTTGTTCTTCTTCACTCTTCCTTCCACCCCACCATGAAGAGTGGAAGTTGGGAGGCATTATGAAACTTTTTTTTAATATAACCTTCTTCTCCCATTCAGAGAGGAAGATAATCACCATAATCTTCAATAATGGAGGACTAAGGTTATTTAAGTCTTTTTGAACTAGGCTTGTGAATACTACTTTCTCAAGCCAGCCTTTCTGAAGCCACCTCAGTTAGACATTTCAGCACCCTCATTTAGCAGCTAAGAATAATTTGAGATGCCATTTTGGATGAGGAATAAATCTTCATCCATCTTTCGCCTATCTCCAATTGGGCAAGTATGGCAGACTTACAAGAATGGTGGTGTTCAAAGACCTGTTACCAAGATGTCTACAACCCCATTGCTTATTTGGGAACAAATTATTGACTTATATCTTAAAATAATTTCATTGGTTGATTTTAATGGGGGAAAGGAAAGCAGAAAGGGAGAAAAGGAACCTTACAGGGTGACAATTTTAAAGGCTATCATGTTTCAGATCAGCTGAGAGGGATAAGTTGGCCGGACCAAACTATATTTTGTAACTGTCCTGGGACATTTTAATAGCCAGGTGGTTGTAAAGTAGTTGCATCTATTTACAGATGATAACTCAGGTTCCAGCTATTTTGTATGGGGTCATGCCGTGTCATTTACAGACTGTCTGTGGCCCTACATCATACTTCATTTTAAGATACTTCTTTCTTTGAAAAAGACTGGTTCTCTAAAATCGAAAGTGCTGCTTTTCCTAACTTCATACTGTAGATATGAAGTAAATGTTTGACCATGCTTGTATGTAGAGTTTTTATGTGAAAGTTGTGGATCTGTTTACTTATTTAAAAGTTTTTAGAAGGGAATTTTAAAAATCATATTCAGTACTCTTTTGAATTTGGAAATCAAAATCTCATTTCTGGTTTATGAAATAGGATTTATTAGACTGATGGACAACCAAGGAATCTTGTGGAGTTACTTTATCTGAAGTTTTGTAAAGAATGAATCAGAGTCTTTCTAGAATGCCTTAAGAACAATCTATTCAGAAAGCAGAGGGATGGTTACTATGACCTTGAGGTCCCATTGAGTGCCAGAATTCTAAGTAGGTACATCTGCTTCTGCGCCTCTCCTAAGAGCTCTCCCAGGGCCTGTGCCTTCTTTAAAAGGGTGTCTTTGTAATTAAGCAGTCTTCCCCCATCCCCCTTTCCTCCTTTGATCCAGCTTTTAAATGTGTTTTTTCCATTTGGAGACAGGAGGAGTTTTTCACACTCTTCTACTTCCCTTTTAAGATGTATTTTTTTCTTTCTCCCAAATTCTCACGATGATTAGAAGTTCTTTTGTTTTGTTGGTTGGGGGGTGTTTACCAATGACGAGGAATAGAGGATATATTCCCTCTTTGGAAATGCCTATGGCCAGGTAGCCTCCTCATGGAGGCTGAGCATTTGGAATGCATGAGAACAGCCTATTTTTAGGGACAGTCTGGAAGACATTGTCCTTTGCATGCATTAAGCCCAGCTTAAAACTACTGAAAAGGGTGGAGAGAGGTATGTGTGTCCATGGCTGAGTATTTTAGGATAGTAAATTGGTAAATGTTATAAAATCTCCTATTATATCACCTCTTATCCCCATGGATTCAGTGGGTTTGAAGATCTGCTTGAGAAGTTAATTATCTTGGGACTAAACCAACTTGTTTAGAATTCTGCTCCATTGATTTCCTGTCCCCAGGAATTTTTGTTGTTGGTTTACTACTATGAGATGATGTCTTCAGTCTTGCTTACTTCGTTATTCCTTGCTGCCTTTTGTAGACTTGGGTCTAAATTCTAGGCTCCTACTCTCAAGTCAAGGGTTAGAATTCGTCTCAGGAACAAAGAGTTCATTAAACACACTGTCCATACTGTATTACTCTGCTTTGTGGTGGGTTTTGGAACCCTTTTAACCCAGAGAAAGGAAGAAAGTTGCTCTGTCCACTCACAACACACAAAATCTGGTCTTAAAAAAAGGAAAATAGGAGGTCATTTGCTTTATAAAATAATCACTAGAGGTTTCTTTGAAAGAACTAACTTTCCTATTTAGTGCCTTTGAGCTATTACTTGACATGTAAAAATTCACTATAACTGAGCCTTCTCAGAAACATTTATTGCAGAACAGAAGACATTAGAATTTTGTTGTAATGATTTTGTTGAATTAAGTGAGGCCATTAGTTGTCCTTTGAAACACTTTTGTTGCATTGAATGGAATTAATTGTCTGAATCATTTTGGCCTCTAATAATACTGGCCACATTTAGTCCTAGCCTATAACAACTTGTAGAAGGGAGCTAGTATGAATTTCTGGAAATAAATCAGGTTTCACAGATTTTGGTAACGGTAATAATGGGACACTCTACACCATATATGTGAAATATTTTAATTTCTGTTACTGTATTTGACTAACCCAAGGAAACATAAAATTGCTTTAGGTAAATAACAGCAACTTAAGTCTAAGAAGCTACTCAGTTTACTGCCCTTAGCAAATTTCTTCCTCTGTGAATTGTGAGGGTTGGGCAGGGTGATTTTGAGAACCAGTTCCCAGAAGTTTATGGTTCTCTTCCTAGGCCTTGGTTTCTGGTGTGAATATGAATGATTCCTACTAGAATGGGGTACAACAGTTGTAAGAAATACAATCATGTAGTCATGTGGACATTTTTAAAAGTCTGGAATGATATATCGATATAAATGCATTCTGTTTTTTATTTTAACAACATATCTAATTAAAAAGCTAAGACCCTGCCCAAAACTGTCAAGAATCCATCCCATCATCATAACAGATCACCTGCTTTCACTTTTTTCTAGGTCCTTTCAGTCCTTGTTTCTGAACATATGTGAATTTTACATAGAGTCATAGAAATGTCCACTGTTGCTTTTAAATAGGTGCCCACCTAAGACTTATCTTTGTAAACCTGTGCGGAGGCATGAAGTCAGAACCTGACTGAATTTACATGAAGAATCACGTATGTTTGTTTCTCAAATGCCAGGAGAGACTACGTGTGATCATCATGCAGCTAGCAGGGCTATTATACTTTCTTCACCTCCCATCACCCCTCCATCATTCTTTTTAAGCAAAAAGCAAACGAGGGTTCATTTTGCTTTGTCTAAGTCACTAGCAATGATCTTCAAATCACTATATCATGATATCCCATCAAGAGGGTACACATTTGCATAGACTATGAAATCTCCCAAATGAGAAAAGCAAAGCAAGAACACACAAAGATTTTACAGCTTTCAAAACAATACATTTAAATTGCACAAAAAAGTGGTAAGGAAACTAAGGATTTTAGACAATTAAATAAAGATGTAGGTGTAGTAAGATAACACACTTTAATGGGTTCTTCATTTGAGACATTCACCATATAGTGGAAGTTCAGTTACAGGGTCCTTTAATTTTCCTTTGGTAGTAAAAGTTATACATATGATCTTCAATTTTTGATGGACTCATTTTTGGAAACCAGTGATTCATTATAAATTGGATTAAACTTTTTAAATTAGAGTAGGAAGATAAAGTATAGATTTTTAGTACTTAGTACCAAGTTCAGTACAGGAACCTTTTTTATGATGTGTGTTCATGGGGAAATGCAGATGGATATATTTGCCAATATCTCCTAAGATAATTTTTGAAAATCTACTTTTTGATAGATTTTCAACTCTTTCTACTGTCTTTCACATTTGTAAAGTCACTTTCACTATTACCCTCACTTCATGAAATATCATTACACTGTGTGACTTGAAGCTAGCTAGCATCTGGTTTCTCTGCCCAACCCTCTCTGATTTTCCATGTGAGCCAGGGTAAATGAATTAGCTACTCTGAGTTTCAGTTACCCTTCTGGGAAGCAAGGATATTAGTTGTTCAGGCATGTTACATATTGGGCACAAACTTTTGAGGTCTTTGGAAGAAAGGTGTTTGCATGATGGTAGAGCACACTTACTATAGGTTCCTGAGCAGGTGTTGACATTTAATAAGATTTGCTCTCTTACAGTGTCCTTTGCTTCATTGCCTTATTGACTATAATTGGTTGTACCATTATTTGTATTATTGACCCTCTTGGTTCTTAAAATAATTAAACATTTCATTCTATGTGGTAAGTTGAAGTTCTAGTAAGAGGACTCTAACATCTCCCAAGGTGATGAAAAATAGCTTATAAAAGAGACATTAGTTGGAATGTGCCATAAAGTTTAATGAGTTCTTCAAAGCTCTTCCAGAAGATTAAAAAGAGTAAAACAAATTTCTGTGTGTCTATCTGCATGTAAGTGTGTGTGTGTGTGTTTTAAAGGAGAATGTTTTGAGTAATATTTGCTTGTGACACATACTGATGATAGCCAGTAACTGAAACCCAGCCATTGTGTTTTACACACAGCTGGTTTTTATTAATAGTGGAATATTTATGCTTGCTGTATAATTCATGGCTCATTTCCATGTGTATGTCAGGACTTAAATACCCCCCAAAGCAACATTAAGATAACATTAAATATAAATGTGGCCAAGCTGGAAAGGGTGTGTTTTGAGGTCTCTCTTATTTGTATTGGTGTTGCTTCAGGTCACAATGACTGCTCCCTAAGTTTAGGCAATGATACCAATCTTTTTTCTTTTTATAACTCATAGCAACCTTTACATTTTGACCCTTTTGATATGGACAAATGATCTCCCTTCCCTTCATAATGCAGATTAAACTGATGTATGTGTTTTTGAAGAGCACGTTTTCCCTGCACATGCTTCTCATTATCCGAGAGGCCTGGACTCAATCAGTAAAGCAGCAGAGAAACCACATAATTGAAAGGAGAATGACGGTTGTGCATACTTGGAATATTTGTGGGAAGGGGATTGCTGACATCAGAAAATTTAGTGGCCTGAGTGTTAACAGCATTGAAAAGAAATAACCTTTTTGTGTTTCTGTGCATTGAGAATTATTTTTAAGGGCATAAAAAATATGGGCCAGGTTTGACATCCTTTTGTGAAGTTGCCCTGGAAACTTTGATGAAGGTTATTATAGAATAGTTCAGTTGAAAACTTCCCTGTTAGGAAGCTAATTAGTATATTACTTAATCATTTGGGTTATTTTTAAGAGCTATGTGTTTGTATTGAATTAATAACATTTTTCATGTGATAGGAAACTGAGATAAAAATCACAGGTGGGGAAAATTATTTAAATTACCTATATTGAAGAAATTTAGTTTTCTCGTTATTACATTATGTTTTTAGTTCAGATTTTTGTTTCAGTCTGTTTATATACTATGATCACATTTCAGTTTAGTAGCCAGGTTTACTTTCTTGGTCATGGACTGTAAACCAAAGCTTATTAATATGAGTTTCCCATATGAATTGGAGAAATATGACAAATGACAACAAACCATTTTATTAAGGTAACATTATTTTTCCTTCTACAGTTACTTCATGTTTGCTCTGTGTGTACGCATTTGAGAGAGGCAAATTTTTTTTAAAGCAAACAATTTTGGGAGCTAAGAAAATTCTGATGATACCCCATTTACCCCCAAGAGCATTTTATTTGCCTTGGGCTCTCAGTTAGGCTTCCATTAGGTCAATGTGATGACTTTTCAGACATGGTACTTTTTGTGACTGGGCCAGTAGTTATCCCTTGGCAGCCTGAAGGAGAGTGATGGGAACTGGAGCGCAGGATTCCTAGTGTGTTATTTCTTTTGTACTCCACCTTTTCAAAGCAAATAAATGCTTGCTTCTGAGGTTTCAGGGCTATTTGAAATAGAATAAGGGCTCAGTAGCTAAATATGTAATGTTGGTATGCTGTGATGCTCACTTTCCCCCAAAATAGTAGGGGTCAGTCATTCTGTACATATATTCCCTGACACTATACCTGAAGCATATGTCTGCACTAGAGTTTTGGAGAGTGGTCAGTTTGGCTGGGTTATATTACTTGTAGTTTAATTGATTTTACTCTAGTCTTTCCTAGGAAAGCAGGGTCTAGATTTAGTTTTGTTTGCAATGGCAACTCAGTCAAAACAGGTTCTTAGGGCTTGTAAGTCAGGGTGAGGAGGAGGGGCTGACTTTAGGGAGTGACTCAGGCCCTTTGGTATGAAGATATGAAACATTGGCTCCTGTCCCTGCACCTGCTACATACCACACCTGAGCCCCATTCAGTCACAAAAACCAGACTGAAAGCAGATGGGGCTCCCTTCTAAAGGGGTACAGCAAAACAGTGAGTTCCCAATTATGTTAGAGGAGTATCACTGCAAATTATATTTAGCTGTTCCAGTGTTGGTAAAGGGAAATTTTCTTCTAGGTGCAGTCCACTAACTTGTTCATGGTACTGTTGGAATCCAGAGGAAATCTGTTTTCCGAATGAATTTATCTGGGGAACTGTCCTCTTAAATACTGGAGAGTCAGTTCTGTAGAGGTTTGTGTCTAATAAGCCAGCACAGGGCAGGAAGTCACAAGACCTGGTTTCTTATTCTGGCCCCACCAGTGAGCCATGGTGAAACCTTGGTCAAATTAGTTATCATTAGCTATCTGTCCTGGACTTAAGCTTTGGCAGTTGTAAAATGGAATTAATCACATCTGCCTTTATTTCCTCACAGAGCTGCTGTGAAGGACAAATAAGATAACAGAAGTGAAAGAGATTTTGTCTTAGAAGAAAGACTGAGAAAGTAAAGGTAATGGTATTATTGTTATTGCTATTCTGTGACTTTCATTCCTTTTTTCCTGTCGACTCTAGCAAAGTCTTTGGGAAGTTATTTACTCAGTATGTAATTATTAAGCATATTTTATGTACCAATTAAAGTTCTGGGTGTTGGTAATGACAGAGTGAAAGTTGCACTCAGCCTATGCTTTTTAAGATCTTGTAGTCTAGCAACTTCATTTCTGGATCAAACTATTACAGTGATTTCTGCCTGGGTACTTAGAAGCTTAAAGGACAAGAATTAACTTCTTTTTCCTTTCTGTATTCCAACTGGGGACTTTTATTCCTGGAGCAATGTATCCCAAGGTCTAGATCAAAGGTATAAAGGGAAGGGGATCAGGGAGAGAGTTATGGATAAATAAAGGAATTTCTCTCTCACTCTCACACTTGCAAAGTACCTAACTTGTGCTCACTTATTTTCAGGGTCCTAGCCTAGATTCATCTTTGGTTCCATTCTGTTCCTGCTCTACGTGGTCCAGCTCACTCTTTTACCTTATCTGTTATTCATATGCTAATCACTCTCTAAAATATATCTCAACCTATCTTTGATGCCTCCCTTTCCATGTTCCCCAACATCAAGTTGGTTATCAGATTCTATGTCTCTTACTCAGCTCATAGGTCCTTTCCTCTGTGAAGCTTTGCTTAGGTGGCTCAGAGTGTTTGCAGGGTTCTCTGTGTTGCCAGAGCAATCTGCTCATACCTCTGGTTTCCTGTTAGATCCTGCCCCACTGCTTGACTGGGAGCTCCTTGAGGACTGGACTCTGTGTTATTTCTCTCCACCCTAAGGTTTTTTAATCCACCCTAGGACCTATACATTGTCTGGCTATAGTTAAGTGCTTGATAAATGTTTGTAGAAAATAAGGTATGGTAAGTGCTCTAACAGAGATGTGCATAAAGTCCACTAGAAACACTGAGAAGAGAGAATTAGTTTTCCATGTTGAGCAGAGTTGGGGACTGGGATGGTGGAGGAGGACTAGGGAAAAACCTTAAAGGAGAAGGTGGAAAGCACTGTCCTATTCTGAGAATTCTCACTAAGCAGCCTGGGAAAGAAATGCCTATTGTGTCTGTTCTTGCTAAGGCATCTCTGGACTGTTTCCTCCCCTGCCTTAGGACTAGATGACTTTTTTTAAAAAGATTTCCCTTCTTTATTTTATTTTATTTTTTAATTTTATTTTAATTGTTCAAGTACAGTTTTCTGTATTTTACTCCCATCCAAGCCCACCCACCCATCCCTCCCCATCTCCCTCCCATTTCCACCCTTCCTAGTTTTTGTCTATGTGTCCTTTATATTTATTTGTTCCTGTAAACTCTATCCCTTTTCCCCTGAAATTTGCTCCCCTCTGCCCTCTGGTCACTGTCAGCCTGTTCTCTATTTCAGTGTCTTTGGTTATATTTCGCTTGTTTGTTTGTTTTGTTGTTTAGGTTCCTGTTAAAGGTGAGATCATGTGGTATTTGTCTTTCACCGTCTGGCTTATTTCATGGATGGAACTGGAAAGCATTATGCTAAGCGAAGGACTAGATGACTTTTATGGTTGAGTGTGCAAATAAACCTAAGTCTATAACACATTGACCATTTAAGACAGGTGCCACTTAGCCATATAATATTAACTTGTGTTGACCTTAAATGTGCCTCCTTAACTGTGGCTGAAAACAGAGGTACACAGGCTCATTGGTTATGTATGCTTAGATCTATACAGCACATTGTCCTTTAAAATATATTGAATATTGGTATCTGAAAACTAACCAATTTAATCAATTTAATTCTGAGAATTTAGCAGGTTGGGTTAATAGAACTGAATGAATGTCTTCAAGCTGACTGTCAGATCATTCATTCCAAAGGCAAAAATGAAACATGAGATAAGCCATTACATGCCTCTCCAAAAGGAAAGGCCATGAACCTGTTCTCACCCACCTGATGCCTTTACTAATTAGCTTCTTGGCTGGGTGGCAATTTGGGACAAGTGCATGCAAGCTGGATTCACAAGGGAGCCCACAGTCCACTCTACCATTTTGAAAGCCACTGGGATACTACACTGCTTCTCTTGGCTCTTTTCCTTCCCAGGACTCCTGCTTTGCTGTGGTGGAAAAATGGGAGGAAGATAACTTTTAATTAAGTGAAGGAAAGATTTCATTGGGCTTTGGTGTTATGCTAGTTTTACTTTGTTAGTGGGTTTAGTGGGTTTTTAGTGGGTTAACTTTTTTAGTGGGTAAAAAGCATTCATGCTCCTTGACTCATTAATTTTACTTTTGGGATTTTATCATTAGGAATCAATCCAAAATATTGAAAAAGACTAAATCACAAAGATGTTTTTGTAACATTATTTAGATTAGAACAAAATTAAAAGCAAATTAAATGTCTGAATAATTGGAAAATAGGTGAGTGAATCTTGATACACTCATTTAATGGACTACTACACAGTCATAAACATTTCACAATCATGTAGTTTATGCCCCAACATGGAGAAGGTGCTTATAATAAAGCGAAATGTAGGATCCAAAGATATATGTACATTCATATTTCATTGCTTTGCAAAAACACAAGTACACAAAGAAAAAAGCTAAAGGAAATATTCTGTTAACAATGTTTGGGTTTAGTTGTTAAGATTATGAGTGATTTTTCTTTGTTATAAGTATTTGCATACTGTACATATATTACTTATAAAATAAGGCAAAAATGAAAGTGGGTAGTACGCCATTGAAGATAGGATGTTGGTAAAGCAGACAGCTTCTAGGTATATTCTGAAACTTTTCTCAGTTTATGCTCCATCTGATTTCATGGACTGCTTATACTCTTTCTGAGGCAAGTAGAAATGGGATGTGATAGCTTGTTCTATTTTTTCCTCCCTTGAAATTGATGTGTGTGGAGGGAGGTGGAGGGCTGGTGACAACAGTATTTTTCTGGTCACTCAGTATTTTTCTGCTCATGTACATTTTAGTGTTAATCAATTTTGTTGACTTTTAACATGTTAACTTAATTGCTTTACAATACAGAAAGTAAAACTGGGACCAAATTGAGCACACCTTTGAGTTGCCATCTCAGAAAGAGATAAATGACACTGATCCTCAGTAAGATTTGGAAATGGCCAAGGCCTTACTGTGGTTCTTAAAATAAATTTCTAACCTAATCTAGATTGAGGTAGAGACAGGAACAAAGAGATGGGGCTGACCCAAAGCTTTTTCTTAAGCTAGTGTTAGACTTAAATAAGAGTAAGGACTAAGTTGTTATAATATTGACAAGACTTAGAACAGGGGCCTGGAAACATTGATCAGTGGAGGCTCCTGTTACTCTCTAACCTATGTGTATATCTTCATCTAAAAAGGAGAGACTATGTAAGGTCCTTCTGCCATACTTCTTACTGAACACATCCTTCTTACCTATTTGGACTTCCCCCACTGCCATTGTCATTTTACTTCCAATTGAATTGAAAAATTGGTGGTATCATTAAGCCAGGTTCATAGTCTCTTAAAACTAGAGTCAATTCAATTTAATAAATATTTATTACGCATCTCCTATATGTAAGCTAATATGCTATATTATAAACAGGGTCTGGCAGAAGTAAGGCTTGCTTAAGTGTGGTTGGTAGGGTATGTGAATCTCTCACACAATTTGAACATTTCACCTAAAATGTCATGTTGTGCTTGAGTGTGATATTGTTTGTTACATAACTACATGTTTATGATTTTGTAATAAAAAGTTTTGTAATAAAAAAGGGGCATTATTTGTGCCAGACCCTGTGTTTTAGTGGAAGTACTATTCTCCTAGGAATAATAAAACCTGTACTGCTTCTAGCCCTAGCTCTGACTGCTTTTAAGCTTTGGCATCTTCATTTATAAAAAGAGGGGGTCGGACCACTGGATGGTCTCCCAAAAGTTTTTCTTGTTTGAACATCCAGTGATTTAAGAACCTCTGCATACAGCCTGAGTTGCAAATAAAGGTTTTACAAAAGCAACCTTACTTTATAAAATTGCTGCAGCCTTCTAGAAAAAAGGCACATTGAAATAATAATATTAACAGCTAACTTTTATTGAGCCTTTACTATGTACCAAGCTCTGTGTTTACACTTTATAGGGATCACCTGACTTCAGCTTTATAAAAACTTTATGAGATATGAGCACAATTATCCCTATTTTGCAGATGGTGAGATTTGAGGCTGGAGGACATCAAGAGACACGTATGAGATCTGTTAGTAAGCCAAGATCCAGGATTTCAACTTGGGCAGGGTAACTCTGGGCCCAGGCTCTTTACCATGGTGTTTATACTGCCTGCCCATTACCCACTGAAAGTTTAGGGATAAACTACAGATGGGCCATTGTTTCTTACCTCTCAAAGTAAGTGAATTAGTATCTTGAGGTGCAAGACTATTGGGAAAGCTGTTCCCTAGGACACCTCAGGCCACAATATGGACCAATCTCAGAGAACATGAGAGAATTCAGTGGGCCATTTTGCCTCTCTTTTTGGTGGAAGAAGTTGTGTGTGTGTGTGTGTGTGTGTGTGTGTGTGTACGTTATGCACACATACATACATGCAGATATAGGGAAAACTTTGAACTGGCTTCTTTCCATTTAGCTGGAAGTAAAATTATTTGAATTAGTTGATGAAGATTTAGCAGAGAAACAGGTTTCCTAGACTTAGATTCTTCATCCTGGTTGGTGGAGTGTGGGATAGGGGCAGAATAGGAGGAGGAGATAGAAGGGGTAGAGAGAAGGTCTTATAGGCATATTTCAAAATTTATTTGAAGGGTGAGAATTTGGTGTGCCCTGGCTACCTTGTAATGTTGATTTTCTGGGACTTAGCTTGGAAAACTTTGGGCTCTCACTAATGCATTTTGGCTCAATCTCCCAGGTATACTAGAAGAGACCAATGAATGAAAATGGAGTGAGAATTTAGTTGGGCCTTGCTGCCCTGTTATTATTACAGAAGTATTGAGTATATAGACTCAAATTGCATTTTTAAAGAGAAAACCACGGATATCCTTTTTTCCTTTATCTAATATCCTTAGAAGTAGTGTGTCCGGGAGAAGCAAGGTTATTGTATTGATTGAAGGTGATGTCAGACCCCTAGCAGTTGGTGTGATTAAAGCTGTGGACAGATTAAAGGTTGCAGAGTTTATACTACTTTAGTTCTTGCACATGAGAACAGGAATATTTTTCTTTCATTTCTCTAATAAATAAATGGGGTAGTGTCTTCCTTTTTATGTTACTCTTAACATGTAGATTAACGTAAGTTCTTTAAGAAAAAACATCAGCAAACTGGAGAGAAATCAAAGCTATTTTTTTCTTAGGCTGAGTTCTCTTCCTCTTTTAAAGAGAGACAAAAAAGGCCAGGGGGTGGGGTAATGGGGAGGGACAATCTGTGTCTGATTGACATAAAATTATTTGGGTTTTTGAAAGAATATGAAAGAGAGAGGATAAAATTAAGGGCAGAGAGTAAGACTTTGGACAAGTAAAGTTTTCTTGGTGAGGAGCTAGGCATCAGGAGCAAGCCCATCAAGATTGGCATGAAAAATCTAAATAGTACTGGCAAAGAATTATATGGTAGTTTTTATCCAGGGGGTTTAGTTTAAAAGACTTGGCTGTTTTCTGCATGTTTCAGTTAAAAAAAAAAAAACAAAAAACTTTTGTTCAGAATTGGACAATAGAAGCACCGTGGTTATTTACTATAGCTGTGTCAACAGTCCAGCTTTGATTCCAATTACAAGTTCCTCTCTTTGAAATTAGGGAAGACACCCCCAAATAATTACCTTGCAAATTGGAGACTGTTTTGTTTTTGATTGTGATTACACATTGGGCTGAAACAACATGGAAAGACAATTTCCATGTTTGCTCAGTCTGTATAGTTCACTTTATTTTTGGCAATGTTGCAAGGAAATAATGTTAAATTAATCACTGTGTGGTTTTGTGGATTTTTTTTTAAAACTTGGATGTTTTGGACATGCTCTCAAAATACAGAGATACATGCGTGCTTTGCTTGCATTGCCTTGCTCCGCAAATGGTATCTCTGGTGCAGATTAAAGGCTTTCCTTTAAGTGATAAGAGTGA
The DNA here is from genome assembly GCA_004027735.1 of Carollia perspicillata. Taxonomy (NCBI): domain Eukaryota; kingdom Metazoa; phylum Chordata; class Mammalia; order Chiroptera; family Phyllostomidae; genus Carollia; species Carollia perspicillata. The sequence continues at coordinate 27,366 of PVKM010000580.1, forward strand.
GTCACAGATAAGCCAGGAGAAAATCAGTATGTGGATCATGTGCACACCACCGAAACACAAATGCCTGCTTGATAAACATTTTGGTGGGACCTACGGGCCTTTTCTGAGGGACAAAACAGTATTTAGAAATGAGAACTACCTCAAATCCCTGTCTGGTCAGTGTTTGCAGCTAATCTCTAGAGTGTGAATCCAGTCTTTTCCTTTTGCAGAGCTACTGGAGCTGCGGAAGTGCTGAGAAAGCAAGTGGGGGCAACCTCTTGAAGGACAAGGGTTGCTGCTATGCATTGAGAAGGGCAGTTGCCTTTGCTACTCCAGTAGGAATGAATGGGCTATTGATCAGATTGTAAGCTCTGTGAGGGCAGGAACTATATGTTGTGTGTCTCTTGTAGTCCTCATTGAGTTTAGCATGAGGCTGGCGTATGTCTGGAATAGCCAGTATGCAATAGATACTTAATGACTTGGTTAAAAAGGAATTTGGGGTTGCTTCTGCCCACCTGAGACTGTAGCAGTTGAATCAGGAGTTCCACTGAGCATTTATCTTTCACCAAAAACCTACCTTTTGATGACTGCCTTTTCTTCTAGAATGTGGGGCAATAAGCCTCACTTACTTGTCTTACCGGTGATAGCAGTTTAAAGGTTTCACCCTAAAGGTGACAGTGGTTGTGGCTTCTGTCATCACCCATCAATCCAACTCAGAAATGAAGCAGCAGCTTTTTCTGGCTGTGAGGCTAGAAAGAGCAATCTTTCTAGTCTCAGACCTGCACATTTCCACCTCCTGGAAACTGGCCAGTCTTCTGAACACACCTCTGGATAGTGAGGTTTCTTTTTGTCCTGGTGGAAATGAACCTGCCACTCATATAAAAGACAAGCACATGGGAAGACAAGTTATTCCCTTGGAAGGACTGTTTTGTTTAACTGTTGGCCATTGGTGGCAAATGGAAATGACATTTTTATTTCTCTTCCCTCTCCTTCCTGAACATTTCAGAGTGACCACTGGTTGGACTTTGGCGGCGCTTAACGTAAACCTGAGTGTTAGGGGAGAGGTAATCTGCTGTTGCGGTTTCTGGAGCTGCTCATAAGCAAGAATTCCCTATCCTGATCAAGGCTTCACGCCTAAAAGAAAGCAGAAATAGGTATGGATCATTGGTGTATGTGTGTGTGTATGCCTGTGTGTGTGTTCAGGCCTGTGTGCATGCAGGGTGGGGTGGTTGTGGAATGGGAGGGGGTAGTGTACTTACCTCAGGGTCTGGGGCAGCTCAATGTCTGGATTTTCCTGCCTTGCAGGAGGGGTTTATAAGTGATTTTTGTGTAAGCATACACACTCCTGTTTCCATTGTTTGAGCAAGGAAAAGTGGTTTGGTAGTCATCTTTCTAGTTTTTAGACATCAAAGAGATATATACATTATACTTGTCAGCCTATCAGAAAATCCCAATCTGATAGTTTAAATACAGGAGGTCAAATGGGTCACTGGGAGAGAGGAAAAGAGAACTTGAGTGCAGGTTGGTCAGGCCCTTGGTGTACACTTCCCCCAAAATTAGATTAATGAGATTTAAAAGGGGCCTTTGGAAGGTTAACTGTGGGGTCAAACTACTCTGTCCAATAACTGGAAACTAGGTAGTAGTAATCATGCAAGGAGAGCAGATGACTTCTTTCCATCTATCATATACATCTTCTGGGTCACTCACTCCCTGTAGCATTAAAAGAAAGGGGTCCATGTTTCTGGAGAGAGTAGAGGCTATTTTAATATAGAAACCAGGGCCTTGGAACCAAAATTCCAGAGTTCTTTCTCATCAAGGAATCTGAAGGTGGATTAGGTTGACCTTTATTGTGACTTTTTGTGTGACATCATGTCCATTATCCAACACTACTTAAGATCCTTAGAGTGAAAGTTTCATTATTGAAGAGTAATGTGAAATTGTAGTACATAATGTGAGACAGATTGTGTTCAAAGACTTTGTGAGCTTGTATTGAGTTTGTGTGTACTACTATACCATACAGAGAGAGAGAGAGACAGAGGGAGAGGTCATCTCTACTAATCTTCAGGTGTGGGGACAAAAGACAATAAAGGAGGAATCAATTGTTTGGGTTATCCTGTAAAACCATGGCATGCTTAGAATTTGAATCTTGAGTTGTCTTACTACTGATATGTTTCACTTGATCCACATTACTTCCTTAAGAAAAATTAGTGGTAGGGGAAGGATATTATAATTATACCCTTTCTAAAAGGATGGTCTTCTTATGTTTCAATTTCTAAATGCTATCAGAGTCATAGTTCAAATGAAAGAGGGTTTTTCTTCCCTCTAAACTCACCCTACTCAACAACGACATCCCAAAGACAATTCCAGGATGACTGAAAGAGAAACTTTGTCAGTAATGATTGTCCCAAGCCCTTCTCTTACTAAGCCAAGGAACATCCAAAATGGACAATACAAAAAAAGATTCCTCTGTGTGTGTGTGTGTGTGTGTGTGTGTGCGCGCACACGCATGTTTCAGAGCTTTATGAGATCAGAGAAAATTATTTTCATCAAGCAGGGATCATTTCTATCTGGTGCAAGCCAAGCTCTCTTCACTTTTTATTTATATTACTTATTATTTGGCATTTTATAACTTCCTTTTCATGCTGAACTGCTTTACGGATCCTGTCTATGAGGTAACTTCTCTTTACTGTCCTGCCCCCAGTGCCACAGCCATAAGAGTTGGATTTTTTACTTAAGTAGAATACAGAAAGATAAACCTTGTAAGTAAGGACCTAGGGAATTTGTTCTCTCTGATTCCTCTACTTGACTGCTCCAGGCTTTCCCGGTCCTCTCAGGAGTTAAGTCAAGATTGAACATTTAACCCATGCTAAAACTGAAAGAGGAAACAAAGCTGCTTATGCCTCCAAGTTCCTCATCATATCAATGCTAGAGTCAAGAGTCACAAATAATTAATCTATTAACTCTAGATTCAGTTATCTGTATCTACAATGGAATCCTCACTCCAAATACCCATTTTTTCCCCTTTAGAGGAATGATTTATCCATCAACTAGGTGTTAAGCTTCCTGTTTCCCCTTCCTAGGTCAAGGGCAGCCCAGGTGTCCAATTTCTCTCTCTCTTCACAAGGCACCACCAGCAATAGAGATGAGAAATTCTGAAGAACAGCCAAGTGGAGGAACCACAGTGTTGCAGCGTCTGCTACAAGAGCAGCTTCGCTATGGCAATCCTAGTGAGAATCGCAATCTGCTTGCCATACACCAGCAAGCCACATTGAATGGCCCTCCTTTCCCCAGTGGCAGTGGGAACCTATGTCCTCAGAATGATGTGTTGAGTTCCCAGGATCACCACCAACAGCTTGTGGCACATCCTGCTAGACAAGAACCCCAGGGGCAGGAAATCCAATCAGAAAACATTATCATGGAGAAGCAGCTTTCCCCTCGGATGCAAAATAATGAAGAACTCCCGACCTATGAAGAAGCCAAAGTCCAGTCCCAGTACTTTCGTGGCCAACAGCATACCAGTGTTGGAGCCGCTTTTTATGTCACTGGAGTCACTAACCAGAAGATGAGGACTGAGGGACGCCCCTCAGTTCAGCGGCTTCATCCTGGGAAGATGCACCAAGATGAAGGACTCAGAGACCTTAAGCAAGGACATGTCCGCTCTTTGAGTGAACGACTAATGCAGATGTCTCTGGCCACCAGTGGAGTTAAGGCCCATCCACCTGTTACCAGCACTCCCCTTTCCCCACCACAACCCAATGACATCTACAAGAGTCCCACAAGTTCCAGTGATTTCTACAAGGCTCAAGGGCTGACTCCAAGCCAACATAGCCTGAAGGGCATGGAACACCGAGGCCCTCCACCAGAGTATCCCTTCAAGGGCATGCCACCCCAGTCTGTAGTGTGCAAGCCCCAAGAGTCAGGGCACTTCTATAGTGATCATCGTTTGAACCAGCCAGGGAGAACAGAGGGGCAACTGATGAGGTATCACCATCCCCCTGAGTATGGAGCAATCAGGTAAGAGAGTTCCCTTTGTATAATTTTCTGACCTCCTCCCCAACCAGCTCTGCTATGTGTTAGGAATTTTAAGGGAAAGAATGGGTGGGGGTTTGGGATAACAGACTCTGTAATGCATGGCTGACCCCTGACTTAATAAATTTACTGCTAACCTGAATTTCTATCCATAATTAGCACTGCATTAACATTCCCTGAACTTTATAGGTTGAGTATGGCCTCAACTGCCTAGTGGATGATTTCAGCAGCTGTTTGCTCTTCCGTCTCTTAGGATATTGAAAGAAGGGTCAGTGTTCCATCTTGTGAGTTATTAAGCCCTTCCTTAGGAGCAGAAGCAAATTATCCTGAACTTTAATTTGTCTGGAATATCCTGTCATTTCTACTTATTTGCCTCTGCAAAGCTCTCATCACATATTTTTTGTGAACACATCTTTCTGCAGGATTATTGTGATTCTTCTAAGCACTAAACAAATACCCAGATATTATTGTGGGGAAATTATATATGTGTAGGTTCAGAATGTAACTTAGATAATCTTGTACTTCCTTTTAGTTTATGAAGTCTGGATTGTTTCATCTTTCTTTTGTAGAGACTTTGTTAGTTGCCTATTATGTTTTTAGATATCTAATTTAAATTTACATCATAATATATAGAAATTTGGGTTGTATGCTAAAATATAGAAGGCAAAATACACCCAAGACTGCTGTACCACTTGCTGTTAGTTCAGGAGTACTGTACTGTTCCATATATTTAGTTCTTAAATATAGGAGTGGGCAAAAGTAGGCTTATAGTGAAAGATGGAGTTTGTTCTTGTATTAGTATTTATTAATTATTGTATTATTTATTTGTGTTGCAACTATAAACCTACTTTTGCCTAGTCATGTATACTTCTGATTTATTTAAGGGCCAACTATATCAGCCAGACCTTAGATTCCATTATTTCGTTCATTGTTTCTGTTGTTACTATTGAGACCATGTCTGTGATCAGTAGTATGTCAGCATATGGGACAGAGGGAAGGTTTCAACCATGGGCAACAAAGATGGAAGTCATGTGCTATTTCTGCCCTGTTACCATGGGTAATTATGGGTGGCCATGAGATTTGAAGTGCCCTGGACCTAGAGTGGCCTTTTCCATAAGGGACTCCCAGACTAGGCCTGTTATCTCTTTGATTTCTCTTTGCCTCCTGTTTCCTCATTCCTTTGGGGAAAAGCCTGTTGGCTTGAAGTACTCCACTGGGTAACTCAGGAGACAAGGTAGTCACGGGGGTGGAGTAGAGGTCAGGTAACAGCATGCCTCTGCATTTCCTGGTGTTTCATCATTTTCTCCTTCCAGATCCAACTTTTTACCTAGAGGCAATTCACTTTGGGCTCCACTCCTAACTTTTCCAGTTTAGGATATTTTTTCCTTAACTCAGATTCATTTCCTAACCCTTTTTCAACCTTCTGTGTGCAGCTTTCAAAGTGCAGGAGTCTAAGTTCTGATAAGTGAGTTGGAACAAGAAACGGGGTAATGGACAGGGTTATTCTGGTTTAAAGGAAAGCAAGAACCCAATTCCCACCTGCCTAGTGAAATGGAAGACCCAGGGAGGGGTTGATCTCTTGAATCACTTACCTTAGTGGAAACCTGTCCAATCCAGCAAAATGTCAGTGGAGCTGGGGTTTTTGTTTTGTTCTTCCCATTAGTATGGAAGAGTCTGTGGGACTTCCTACCTGCTGTATGTGGATGGGCTGATGTCTCTTGCCTTGTGGAAGGGGAGTGTGTTGGCTGGGGTGTGGAGCAGAAACCAAAGCCCCACTCAGCGCATGGCCCCTCTTCCCGGGAAAGCTATTTTCAGAACTCATTCACCAGTATTGTTCATGATCTGAAATGGCTCCCACAGTATTTAAGGCTAGATGGAAAAGTCCTTTGATCTGCCTAAATAAATAATAAGGAACCCAAAAAGGGATTTTTTTCTTCCCATACTGATTAAACCACTAGAGAAATTTAGCTGCATCTATTTTACAGGAAGATATTGTATTTTTTCTTCCCTCATACATTGTCTGTGGCTCTATTTTTTCCTTCCCCCAAAGCAATAGAGCCCATGCTGATTACTCTCTCTTGAGCAGTATTTTAATACACAGCTTTGATGTAAAAGTTTTTCTTCTTCTCTATGGGAGAGGAACAGGGTGCTTGATATGTTTGATGAATATTCAAACTTAAAAGATTCTCTGTATGAAGTTCGGGTCTACATCAGCCAAATTCTGGCAATAAAATGTTTGCAGGGCATGGGACAAGGGAGTGGAACCTATTGACAAATGACTGGCAAGGGGAGGTAGTTGAATTGCATTCCAGAAGTGAACACTTTGAAGTGGTGATACATTTGTCCTCCTTATTTCCTTTAACAGTTTGCAAATACCTTTCCAAGTAACTGCTGCTAGCACCAAATAATTAGAAGACTAAATTCTTAGTTCTGTTTTTATTTTTAAAAAATGTTATTTACTTATTTTTAGAGAGAGGGGAAGAGAGGGAGAAAGAGAGGGAGAGAAACATTAATATGTGGTTGCCTCTCACATGCTCCCCCACTGGGGATCTGGCCTGCAACCCAGGCATGTGCCCTGATTGGGAATCAAATTGGTGACCCTTTGCTTTGCAGTCCAGCACTCAATCCGCTTATACGACACCAGCCAGGGCCTTCGTTCTTAGTTCTTAATTCACAAATTACGTATATGGATGCAAAGCAAGCTCTTTGAACAAAGTGCTGTTCAAAAAAACTTTTGTTTGTCTTTCAAGGTATAGTGAAATATTAGAGATTTGCTGTTAAAATGAACAAAATGTTATAAACAACATTTTTATTACTTTATCTTCCATATGCCCTCCTCCCCACTTAAAAAATAAATATCCCGAATGCGTACATCTCCAGATAGGAAAGGAAACAAGGCCAAGCCATGTGAAAAATTAGACATTTTCTAAATCTTTCTCTTTTTAATTGCTAAATGAATGCTATTCTGCATTTGGGGTTTATACATTTATCAACTGCCTTTAAAAATTAAATCTTTTCTGTTTGTAAAACAGCCACCTCCTTTCAGTTGTTGAAATCATGCCCAGATCTGAGGTTTTTTGAAATCCTTGTTTAGTGGAATCTAAGGATGACCTAACTCTGCAGTTCAGAGCATAGATGGTTGTGCAAGAGAAACAATAAAAATTTGTGGTCCTCTCCAGGATTCACATATTTGCCATCAAAGAGCCTAGAAAAGGCCCCATTTCTGTAGGGAGAATAAATTGGGTTCCAGGCTGTTGGTGGCACCAGCTCTGGTGAGAGTGTGAGGGCTTGTACACATGTGGGCCAGGAGTATGTAGTATATGTGTATAGGGTGGGCGATTGCGTAGCTGGGGATGTGGGGGCCTCCCGTCAGTGAGGTAGCAGGGCGGAAGGTGCTATGTCAACTCAGTGGACTTACCTTTGCTATCCCTTTGTGTCTCTGTAAGCTGTCTGTGTCTGGGAAGGAGTTCTCCCTCCTCTGGGGGGTGCTGATTTTGGCCATTGGCCTCAGTTCTGCATATATGACCTTTTCCCTTTTCTGCAGAGCACTGGGGACCCACATTGTCTTAGGAAGGGGCAAGATTAAGGGAGAAAAGGGGCAGGTAGGCAGGTCAGGGCTTCCATGAAATCATACGATTCTATTGTTTGCTGTAGGCTTGTTCCTCGTTAATATACCAGTGGGCAGGAATTCATGCTGCTGTGCTGGGGAGTGTGCTGCTAACCCAGCTACCACCTTTATTATTACTGTTACTCTTATTACTTGAGTGTATTTTTACTTCCTCTGACACCCCCCAGCTCTCCCCTACTCCTGCCATTTTTCAGTCCTCTCCTCTTAAGTGGGAACTTCACAAGAGTTAATGTGGTCCTGTTTTTTTTGTGGTGGGTGGATGTTGGAGCCCAGATGGAGTTCATTGGCTGGAGGGCTTTCTCTCCCTTTGCAACTGCCCAAGCCTTGCTTCATGTTTGCAAACCTGCCAAGGATGGACTCTCTTGATTTTCCCAACACCATGGTGCACTGAAATCTGCTTCCTTTTCCAGCCTGGGGAAACTGAGGGGTAGCTGCCTTGTTTCCACTAGGCAGTGCCTAGAGTCATGGCCAGGGCCACTGCAGTCCTGGGCTTGTTTGACTCTGAATGCCTCTTTTCAGAGATTTTGTGGTCTTCTCCAGGAGGCTGTGAACTCTTCAGTGCATGGAGCATCCATTCAGCATCCAGGCAGGAGGTAGACCAGTGGCCCATTTGTTTGAAGAGGAGGCCTGGGTTGCTGATGGGGCCCAGGGGAGCTGGACAGGGCAGGAAGGAAGCCCAGTTCAGAACTGGGCATTCAGTCTTTGAAAGAGAATATCTCCCAGGCCTGAAAGAGAATATCTCCCAGGCCTTGGGTTTTCAAATTCTGACAATGAAGATAAAGGTTAATATGGTCATTTTCCCTTAAATTTTGAAATGTTGAGAACTAGATTGGAGACCATGAAGTGTAAGCTCCTGTTTTCTGCCCAGCATATTCAAAGGCCCCAACAAATCCTAGGACATTATATTTACCTCTAGGGAGAATCTCCATCCAGAAAAAGTCCAGCCATTTTAACATAAGCAAAAGAGTTTCTGTGACACAATGTAACCAACCTGTCAGCCAAGAAGAGTGGACTGGAATGGACGTGTGTGAACAATAACAACTTCACTGTACTAGTCAGTGGGGGTGGTAGATGCTATTAAGTGAGCATGTGTACTGTATGACTGTTGCATTCAAAATGACTGAGCGAGTAGAGCAACAAATCTGCATCAAATTTTGTGTTAAGCTTGAATATTCCTTTGCAGAAACTATTCAGATGATTTAGAAGGCCGCGGCTATGGGCACCTGGTGATTAGTAGTTTCATCACAACAATGCACCTGCTCAAGTATTATGTCTTGTGCAGAGTTCTTGATGGTGAAACATCGAATCACCCAGGTGACTCAGCCCCGCTATAGCCCAGACTTGGCACCCTGTTACTTCTGGCTTTTCCCAAAACTAAAATCACCTTTGAAAGTGATTTATATTATATATAATATCCTGTAATTATTATATAATTGTAATAATTATTATATATAATACTAGCTTTTCCTTGAGGAAGAAGAGCACATAGTCAATTTTACCTTTTAAGGAAACTAAGGACCCACAGTATGGAAAATGGAGAAAGACTCTTCCCCAAATAAGATAGCAAACAGCTTCCAGGCTTTTGGTTGGATGAATGCTTTGAGCTCTTGGGAAATGGTTATGTAAAGGTAATAACTTTCCAGTTGTAATCATGAGAACCATGTAACTTTTTCTATCCACAAATAATTCTCATGCCCTCTTCAAAACTCAGTAATTGTTTATAGTGACATGTATGAAATTAAAAAAATGTGGGTACACCAGAGGCATTGATGGGGCTAAGAGACAGAATCTAGGGCTTGAGCAGGTTTGAGGGCTCTGTTGAACATCCAGGTAATTGGGTATCCATGAGCAAGTGTTTGGAATGATTTTGTAGGTATAAAAATTCTTAATAGTGAGAATCTTTTGTAGGGAATATATAAATGAACAATAATGATAATTGGAATAGGTATGGGAGAGGTGTACTTTAGGATCTGGAATATCGGTTAAAAGTTAATTGCTCCTGGTGCCTTGCCCTGGTTTCACCATGAATTTTGCAATTTAGTGTAAAGATTAAATGGATATCCCACAAGTAAAATTACTTACAGGGTCAACCAATCTCACTGAGAGGTAGATAAGAGACTCTTTGTAATTCCTGTTCAGCTCCAAAATGAGAAGAGCCCAATATTTTTGTAATTCATTTGCAACCTCAGGAATGAAATAGGCTCTTGCAAATAAAATAACTTGAGTGATGTTACACAGCTAGTTAGCAGTAGAAAAGATCTCTCAACTCTGTTGCGATCCAAATCCCATGCCCATAGCCATCTCTCTTCCCTGGATGGACATACATCAACTAGAGTCCAAGCATCCACAGGACGTGAGAGTATATGAGGTTCACTGGGCATGCTTGGATTGGGGTGTATAAGCTTTTTGTCCTTAGTGTATATTGACAGATATTCTTCCTGGTAGTGGTGATGGTGGAAGTGATCCATTCACATACTCTGATTATTTCTCTTAATGGCTAGTAGTCCGGTGTTAGGTATAAAAATGGGAGAGCTACATTAAACAATGTACCAAAATTCTCTTTCTGGAACTTTCTATAAGCAATAGGCTGGCAATCTGAACATCAATGTGTGGAAATCAATATATTATGGTAGTGGATGGACACTGGAAATGGGAATTGGGAAACAAGGGTTCTACTCTGGCACACCACTAACTCACTATAACATTTGACAGATTGTTTCCCCTTTCTGGACCTCTGTTTCTCCCACTGTCCAATGACAGAGTTGGCCTAAATCATTTCATCGAGGCCTTTCCAGTTCTTATATTTTGTTATTCAGTACATCAAAAATGTTATAATAATGTTGCATATAATCCCCTCAAAGCCATGATATTGTTACTACTAGTAGACATCAGCCAACTATTAATAACTGTAATCAATAACAATTGTTTGGTACCTCTAATAAGAATCTACATATCCTCAAGTAATTTTTTGTGGAAATGTTTATTATCAAAGAGACTTACAGAGAGCAAGAAAGTGGGGTGGTTTTGACTACTTTTTGCTATTTCCTTCTGGACAAGTGGAACACATTTTTTTTAAATTTGACTCTTTATATATACCAGAACACACATAGAATGTCAGAAAAGATTTACTTTAAAATGAGGCAAAAAAATTACCTTGTAGAAGACTCATTTAAAATCTTTCAACTTGAGTACTGAGTGCATTAGGCATACATCACTTTGATTTTCACAAAGCAACCTTGGAAGATCATCTGGTTCAGTCTTCCATGGGATGACATCCTGTCTGTCAGGTAGTCACAGAAGGTCAGGCCTGGAAAGGATTATAGAGGTCTTGGCAGAGATGCCATCGTCCTAGTCTAACACTGCCCACTCTTCATGTTGCAGGTGTCCTGGGGGTACTGGAAGCCTCTTCATCTCACTTTCTTGTGCCTTTCTCCTCCAGTACCTTCAGAGATAGCTTAACCTTAGCATGCCCTCCATGTTTTACAGGCCAATACAGGACATCTCATTGCCGCTGTCTGCCAGGAACTCTCAACCTCACAGCCCTACTTCTTCCCTCACATCTGGGGGTTCCTTGCCCTTGCTGCAGTCTCCACCATCCACTAGATTATCTCCTGCCCAACATCCATTGGTCCCAAACCAAGGAGACCACTCAGCTCACCTACCTAAGCCGCAGCAACATTTCCTTCCTAATCAGGCTCACCAGGGTGATCATTACCGTCTCACCCAGCCGGGCCTGAGTCAGCAGCAGCAGCAGCAACAGCAGCAACACCAACACCACCATCACCAGCAGCAGCCAGCAGAAGCCTATTCAGCTATGCCTAGGGCTCAGCAGTCTTCTGCTTCTTATCAGCCAATGCCAGCAGACCCATTTGCCATTGTTTCCAGAGCCCAGCAGATGGTTGAGATCCTCTCAGATGAGAACCGGAACTTGCGTCAGGAGTTGGAAGGATGCTATGAGAAGGTGGCAAGACTGCAGAAGGTGAGCTCCTCCCCATGTTGGGGTGTTAGAGTCTCCTTTGAATCTTACATGTTTAATATCAATGTAAAAGTCTCTATTTGTGGGTGCCTGCAGACTTATAGGCAGGTCTTCAGGATTCTTATATCTAAAGATTAGACGTGGATCAAATTTTGGAATATGCCTCTGCCCATCTTTCTGAGAGAAATAACATTTTACATTTATGTGGAGTAAAGAACATCTTTGTACAGTTTTTCCAGATGCCATAGCCTTGAGTAAACTTAATTGATTGTTTTAGAATTCTAGTAGATAAAGAAACATCTTCATAAGGTTGAGAACACTGGTGATATCTGTGTAGATAAAGGACCTGCCAGCATAAAGACTTTTGTCTTCATTGTATTTTCCCAAACACTGAATTTGAATTGTAAATATGAAACCATAGCTCCTAGAAATATCTTACCACTGAAGTTAGATCCTTTCCTGCCTCTTTCTGCAAAGGACTTAGAGCACTTTTCCTAGTGGGAGTTCCCCTGGCAACTGTTTTTCAACACTCCCTTCCTTATCCTCCTTTTTGCTTTGGTCCTTCCTTTCAGTTTAAATTCAACATCTGCTCTCTTTCTCTGGTGTGTGTGAGGTGAGGAGGGACTTAGCACCACAGCTGGGTGACAGGTGACAGCCCTAGGCTGAGGAAGTGGAAAAAGGAATGAATGTCCCCAGTTCACATTTTTTCCTGGGCCCCTCCTGTCTCTTGCAGCTGAGTTTTTAGCTCTTGAGTGCCCCAAGCTAGGAACCTTCGCTCTTGGCTTCCAGGGGCTGTTGGTAAATAGGGTTATGCCTTTGGCAGCCTCTGTTGCAGCTTTTGTCATTGTAGAGCCCATGTGGTTTGATCTCAGACAAAGACAATGTGAACTGTTCAGGGAGAGGAGAGCAGGGGAGGGAGGGAAGGTTGCCTGGTATTGTTCAGCAACTCTGTCCTTAGGAGATACCCACAAGTGGAAATTTCAGGGCTCTGAATGAAGCTGAAAATTTGTAAACACCAAATCTGGGTCCTAAAGGAGAGAGGAGGACTTACCATGAGCTAAGTATATTTATGTAGTAAAAACACTTACCTCCAGTGTTCTCAGATCAGGATGGGGGTTATTGGGGTTAAATGAGAACTGTTTGTCAATGGCTTTTCTCTCAGTTTAAAATTTTCTCCCTTCACTCATTTAACTATACCACCCATCACCCCTATCACACCAGTTCACTAAATGGATCATATATATTCACACATTAGTGGAAGACTGGTGCAGTTTGGCTGATTAGGTTTAACAGTTGATACCCTTCCCCAAACTCTCTATTTAGGAGGGTGACCCCAGCCACATCTTTGATGCAATAACTGAAGGATGGACCCAGATTGTCTGTAGGCCCTCTTCACGAAAGGATCTCAGGTGATTTTTTTTGATGGGGAGGAAGGATGACAAGTAGAGGAGCAGAATAGGATTTATGTTGTTTTTTCCCAAGTATGGGGAAAGATGCCTCACTGAGTGTAATTGGAACAGCTTGAGTGTTGGGGTAACTGAAGGCCAACCCAGTACTGCAGTGGATGAGAGGCACAGGTGGGCTAGAAGAGGAAAGGAAAGTGGGGAGAATGAGGTAGATACTAGATGGAGCTAGAACAAATAAGGAGGCCCAAAGTTTATGACGGATATAAATAAGTAGACAGAATAAGTCTGGAAATATACCACCACCCCCCCTCTCCCCTGCCCTGACCATCATGCCGAGCAAACTGGTGGATAGTCCATTCTGTGACTTCTTTTCCTGGAAGGTTCTGTTGAAAGGGGTAGAACTTGTCCTTTTGGAGGGTACAGTATTTACACAGGTGGGTAGGGAAAGGATTGGTACAGGATCTTCAAATAGTACTCTGAACAATGTGAGTAGAGGGACTACCTTCCAGGTGTGGCATTCTGTGGGAACTGGAAAGCCTTGTATCCTAAAGGCTGCCCAGAGCAGACCAACACCAAGCTGCTCTTTCAAATGGAAATGTTTATTTTCTCTACTCAGCACTTGAATTTCACACAGAAGCTTTATCAGGCTCAAGCCTTCTAGATCATGTCACTAAATGCCATTTGCCAGTTTTCCCCTTCTGTACTGCTTTCTTGGTGCCATCTGCAAGGAGAAAAACACTCTTAAATCTGCTCTTTTCTGTGGTTGTAAGCCTCATTTGTTTGCAGGTAGTCCTGCATCAGGCATAATTTTGGAGCAGGAGCAGCTGGAATCTGAGTTATTTGGTAAACCCACCTTTCCTCAGGTCTCCCACTGGGGGCCTGATATTTCTCCCCATAAAGTACCTTGAGCTTTGTTAAGGAGGATAGTGGAAAACTGCTAGGGAATGTAGAATGTTTGCAAGAATATAATTTAATCTGAAAATTGCTTAATAAACCATGGGGTTTATTTGTCTTATACAAATTGTATGCAAATATCTCTATGGTTATTATATGTAAAATGAAACTATACTGGTTCCAGAAAGACTTTGGAGTCTAATTTCTTATTTTCTTCTTGTTTTGGGCTGATTCAGGGCAAAACCTTTTCTTTCCCTTTGATTTCTTGGTTTTTTTTTTTACAAGATTTTCAGGAGCATCATAAAATACAACTCCATGCATTTCTATTCAAAAATCTTTGCTGGTTTCCCACTGACTATGGAGTAAAGTCCAAATGCCTGTCATCAAAGCCCTTTTATGATCTCATTCTAGTCTATCTGTGCAGCCATATCTCATCATCTTCCCTCTGTGTACCCTACAGTGTCCAGACAAATAGGAGTACAGGTCATCCTGGGAATGCATTTGCAAATTCAGAATAAAATACTCTTCCCCTCACCTCTGCTCACTGAAACTTGATGCAGCTCTTAGGATCTGATTCTAAATGCCACCTCCTCCCTGAAATTGTCCTCCTCTCCCTTCACCCCCAACCAGGAATAACCTCTTCCTCCCCTGCACTTTATAGGACTATGCCTACTTTTCTTAATAATGTCTCTTTCCCTGTATTCTTTTACTTGATTAGCTCAAAAACTCCTTGAGGGCAGCGATAATGTTCTCACTCATGTTTGTACACCCACAGCATCTTAAAAGATTTTTTCTAAATATTTGGCCCTTGGTAAATATTTTTTAAATTGAACTGAGCTACTGTATGAGTCTGAAGTTTAGAATTTCTATGGTTTGCTTCTGCCACTAACTTCATATTGGGAAAGGCAATGTAACTCTTCTCTATGCTAAAATGGGGAGATGTATTCTTATGAAGACACCTATCAGGGTAAATTGAAATAAATATGAAAGCCCTTTAAGTGCTCTTGTTGCGGAAAAATGAACTCTTACACGATCTGGGGTGACGGAGTGAGCCTTTATTACACGCGTGGGCCCAGAGGAGACAGCTTCCAAATTCTGGGCACTGAGGAGGGGTCAGGTGGGTGGTTAAATACCTTTGCAACAAAGTGGGGAGGGGAGAGGTCTTGTGGTAGGAGCAGGAGTTACTTAATTGTGAAAGCTGAGGGCACAGGAAAGGGAAGTGGTCTGGGGCCCAGGACAATGGAACAGCAGGGGAGCGTCCAGGGCCTGGGGGCAGGGAATCAACTAACTAGTCTACAGGTGATTGTCTGGAGCCGGGAAGTCAGCAGGGAGTCATCAGGGGCTGATGCAGAGTACCAGCTTCAATTTCTATCTATATTTTTAAATTTCTACTACACTCTAGGATAACATTAATTACATACTATATACATTATTATTTTCAAAATTAAACAATTCTTACTCAGATATGAAAACCATTTATAACTATACTTATGAAATTTATTCTCTCCTACCAGCTTCTCTGAAGGCAGAAACTGTATTTGTTTTTAACCTAAGGAACTGTCCTGACCCAGTGAGATAATTACTGAGCTTAAGGTTGAATTTTGAAATCCTTCTGGGAAACTTTTCTTATCAGTGTTCTGCCTCCTGGCCATCTAAAAAGCCCTGGGCGAAGCTGTCATTAAGGATTTGCATGTGTTTTCAGACCATTTTTTTCCATTACTCCAACCGTTTATATTATCTTATCTTTTTTTTCAGGTGGAGACAGAAATCCAGCGTGTCTCAGAGGCATATGAGAATCTTGTAAAGTCATCCTCCAAAAGAGAATCCCTGGAGAAAGCCATGAGGAACAAGCTTGAGGGGGAGATTCGGAGAATGCATGACTTCAACAGGGACCTGAGAGGTGAGGGAATCACTTCTGAAGCATAAGTCAAGATGGTGAAGGGAAGGGCTATGGAGCATACATTGAGGCTCTGAGGTCTGTTCAGCCTGCTAGCATGATTAGTAAATTATAGGGCATATACCAGGTCAGATTTTTGTGACTACAATAGCACTTGGCCCCAAGTTTGCTTAATCAAAGTGGGAAGAGCTGATGTGTTAATCAGATGGTACATAGCCTAGGACTTTTGGACCCACCTGGTTCACCCCCATAATTGGTGCTGCCTCTCTTACTTCATAGGTTTTACAGAGGCTGGTCTTATCTTCCATTGTTTCTAGGATTCCCTCCTTGTATTTTTACCTTAACATAATAAGATTGAAAATGTTGATAAATAACACTTTCAAAACCCTTGAAAACTGATAACCTTGACCCTGGGGATATTATTTTCTATCTTTGAATTTAGGTTATCTTATCTATGAAATAAGGGATCTGTACTAGATGCTGCCTGTGGTCCCCTTGCAGCTTTGACATTACATGATCTTAAAGACTTTATAATGAATAACTTTGATGTTTTTCTCCAGGTGAATGAAAAATACATATTCTAGGATTGATTCTTTTGTTGAAATTTAGAATTCTGCACTTAGGTTTTGTTAGCAAGGAGTGAAACTGTTAAGTACTCAACTCCTCTTTCCTTGCCATGGTCTAGTATTGTTTGGTGATCTGCATTTGCAAACCTATGTCTATGTTATCCATATTTGTGTAATAAGAAGAAGCAGGTTTGCTTTGCCCAAGATCAGTATTGAGAGGGTCAACAGCATGTGCATGAAAATTTGTATATGGGACTCTATTGATTGTCTCAATTCCACAGAGCGTCTGGAGACTGCCAACAAGCAGCTTGCAGAGAAGGAATATGAGGGCACAGAGGATACCAGAAAAACCATCTCTCATCTCTTTGCAAAAAGTAAGTCTGAAAGTTTTAGCAGCAGGTATTAGTATGTGGATGGGAATGAGGTGTGGGAAAAGGTCACACAGTTATATTTACCCTAGAATAGCCAGGACAGCGTGAATTTCATCTAGGGAATATTTTTTCCTGTTCAGGCATGAAGTTGGGAGAATTTGTTCTTTACTTTTGAGGCTAAGAAACCTACTTGGCACAACAGCTAGTCACATCCACATGGCTTCTTTTATATTAAACCACAGAAGTCTCTTGAAATCCCTGCTTTTGTCATGAGTAGCTGAAAAGGACCTTAGTGACCATGGGGTCCTTTAATGTTAACAGGATTTGATGTTGAAGGCTCCATGTCCTGGCTCTGGTAGAGATGGGATTAGCACACAGGACTGATGGTTACTATTTGCATACCTAACCTGCCCCTGGAATACCCTTAGTGAAAATACCTTGTATTATCTTATCATTACTCCTTGGTGGACTACAAGGTTAGCTAGAGGGAGAATACTGCTGTGGCTTGAACTAGTGACTCTGTTTACAGAATTGGAGGGTATGGGGGATTGCAGGGCTGTGTCTTCTTTATAATAGTGTTTTTCTTTTGTCTGCAAATACTCCTAAAACCAGAACAATGAATTAATCTTCTTCTTTATCATTCCCTAATGGACTCCACCCAGTTAGACAATGTTTCTTTCCAATTGCCACTATAAAACAAGCAATAAAAACTACACAGTAGATTGAGTCCATAGGGAGAATGAATTTGGAGGAAACATGGGCTATCCCCACTTGTGCAGATGCCCTTAGTAGGTATCCTCTACCCTCAGCCTCCCTAGTATGGTTCCCAGATGGAGTAAGTCTTGGCAGGACTTGTCAGGCCCTATCTTTGCTGGGCCTACCCATGGCCCTTTCAAGTCATTCCATGTAGCTTACAGTCAGCTTTTACAATTTGTTTGATCTTCACTTGTAATATTGCCCTCCCTTTTTGGGTTGCTCGATTGTGCTCTGGCTTCAGAACTGGGGCATTTTCTTTCTTATTTCCCTAAACCTCCTGTTCTTTTGTTAGTATGTCTTAGAGAAAAGAATGTAGTTTTTCTGGTGTCATCAGTGCCTAGTGTAAATTGTTGTGAAGTTGCTTTTCTGGTGTCACGGTTATCCTGGAAGCTAGTTCACTGGTAGAAAGGGTGGCAGCCTCCCAAGACAAAAGGAAACAAAACAAAAATATATGGATTCTTGGGTTGGATCTGTTAGTCCACGCTCCTCCCTATGTGGAGTAGTTATTTCAGGTGTTCTAGTAGCTCTACTACTAATTTATAAAATGTGGTAATGTAGCAGATCAAACTGTACTAACAGCAGAGTGAAAAACTGTTATGGTTCTAGAAGGGAAAAATGGGCTCTACCTCATAGGCATGGAAGAGGTCATGAATTGTGGCCCTTTAATTTCTATTGCCTCTGCACTTTGCTTTCAGTTGTAACTATGGCAGGAGTCAAGAAAGCCCTCTTGAAAAGCCTCCCTGAGGAGTGTGCTCAAACTACTGTACAGTAGAAAGAGTTTAGAAGATCTTGGACTTAAGTATGGTCTCTACTACTTATTTTACCAGTTGTGGGACCTTTTGCAAGTTACTCAAGTCTTCTGAGTCTCTGTTTTCTCATATGCAAAATGGAGAAGAGAATAATATCTTCCTTATATGGTTGTTTTGAGGGTTAAGTTCATAACAATACTTGATATGCTCTAAGTATTCAACAAATACTCATTTTTGTCAAGCTACACCTGAATGGATATGTAAAGTCAGAGTGGGCAGGAAGGTGAGGCTGCCCTATTAAAGTTTCTCCTACAAACTCAAGTATTAAGGTCTCAAGAAGAGGAGTACTCTACCTCCAAATGATAATCAAAGCTGCTCATTCAAGTTTCTGGTACAAGGTAGTTAGAAGGGGAGAGACCTAGAAAAGCATGGAGAATAATTGTATGGTCATCTGTAGATACAATGCACTTATGGATTGATCTTACTTAAAAAAATGTTAGTGAGTTAAGGTGGGATTTGAGGATTTATGCAATATAAGTTTTAGATTTATTTAATATGCTTTCATGAAGAAACAATGGGGGAATTCAGAGGGAGTGCTTTAATTGTTATTTTGCCAATACAAGACTGTTTGAAGATATAAAATTGATTAGAGAAGCCTTCTCATTCTTCTGATGAGTGTGTTTATTCTCCTTTGTGAAATACTTGTTGTAACAGTCTTTATAGCTACTTTCTCATTGTTATTGCACAGAAACCACTGTTAAGTGACTGTTCTTAATTGATAAAATAAGTTAGTGGTAGAGCCAGAGATCTTGGTTTCCTGGTTCATTTAGCTATGTGTTAGAGCACAAGAATATTTAGTAATGGATATTCTTGACAGTTATACTCAGGTAAGGTTTTGAGCCAGATTTAGAATGCCAGTGTTGGTATTTCATGTTCTGATAGATAAGGAAAGCCAACGGGAGAAGGAGAAGCTCGAAGCAGAGCTGGCCACTGCTCGCTCTACCAATGAGGACCAAAGGCGGCACATCGAAATCCGAGACCAGGCCCTAAGCAATGCCCAGGCCAAGGTGGTAAAGCTTGAGGAAGAGGTATGTGTTGTTTCCTCAGATAGCCTGACAGTGGAAGAGTTGGGAAATCAAGGGCTCCAAGAGCTCCCAATTTTGTTGAACTAGCAGTTGCATAGTCCCCCACCAGAAAAGTACCATCTGCTACTTCTAGTTATATCTATGCTGATGTGTGTGGCTTTTGATTTTTTTCCCACAAGTTTCTCCCTTTTACTCCAGAATAGAAAATCACCACAGTGAAGGAGCAGTTTCCGTTTGCTCATTTGTATAATAAGTTAATAACCTCTCCCCAAGTTCTTACCGTGTACCTAGCCCTGCCTTAAGCCTGTGATCTCTAATACACTCACACACACATACATACACATATCTGCCTTTACAGGACTTTATTTTGGATGGGCTAGAAAATTATTTCATATAATTTAAGGTACTCCAGTGGTGGGGGGTAAATGCAGGCAACTGTACTTGAACAACAATAAAATAATTTAAATAAATAAATAAATAAAATAAAGTACTTCAATGTTCTTGAAATCAGAATGGTCCTTGTCTCCCCATGTTCAGTGGGATGTTGGTTCCCTTGTGTGAAAAATTAATCTTGATGACTCTTCCTCTTGTTGTTGGACTCATTTTGCAGGTTGATTTTAGGATAAAAGCAATCTGGGGGGGTCTCAGACAGCATAGGGTTCAGGGACAGCTTACATTTTATGGGAAGCCAAAAGATGGGTCCTGGCTCTTCCTGGCTAGGTTCTGGAATGTAGGTATGTGGTGGGGTGAAGTTGTCACTTATTTGTGTGAAATGCTGGATCCTTCCCTTGACAAATGCAAGGGCCCCCAAACTACTAAACATATGATTAATATGTATCTGATTAATCTTAATGTAGATGTTACTTAATTTCAACAGTAAGCTGTGTTTGTGTGAAATACAGGGAGATTTGCTTGTCATTAATTGATTCTGGGTGTCAGTTGTCATTGTATTGGAGTACTGCTCACTCCTAGATGTTTTACACTTCAGGGCATGGGTGTGTTCCAGAAAAAAAGTTGGCACTAAAGTATAACTTCATAAAGAAAATTTCATATCTCACTGACTTATCTATTCTAAAATTTGAATTGTTTTAAGAGAAAAAACCTCCATTAGAACAAGTTGAAAGTTATATAAATTTGAGACCAAAGTGTTTAGTGAACAAGCCCTCAGCATTCTGGCTGTATGTGAGTAATCTTTCTTACCTTCACTCATTGCCTGTAACCTCTCACTCTCAGTAAGAATGGTTCTAGTTTCTAGAGATATCCTGACTTACAAATATACTTTGTTTCCTTTCTTGGGTATTAAAATGCTTGTTGGAGCTGGATTATGGGTTTATACTGTTCTAGTAGGTAGTACTATCTAACCTATGGTGTCCTTTTACTTGAATTGCTTAATTGTTAAATTTCAGGCTGTGTAAAATCAGGCTAATGTCCTGCTTCATGACTGTTCTACATCATAAATATCACTAAGATGCTTTATTGTAAATGAGAAATACTTATATATTCCTGGTGTCCAAGCCTAGGGAGCGTAGCACACCATTTAGCCTTTTGGTACACCTCATATATTCCCTTCCACCCTGTTTTTGTATGGAAATCACAGAATAAATTACATGATGAGATTAAGACTATATACTTTTAGAGAGCGGAAAACTGAGAGACCCGCTGAAAAGAAGTAGCTTGCTGCTGGTCACATGGCAAGTCTTGGGTAGAGCCAGGAATAAAACGGGAATCTCATGACTCTTTATTCCCTAGACTCTACTGCCTATCTACTTGTCTGAATCATCCTTTGGTTCCATTCCCCCCAAAAAAATGTGGGTGCTTGTTCAGATTTAGTAACCTTTGCTTCTTTGAATTTTAAAAAATTGCTTTACCCATTGGGCCCCTCTTTTTCAACAGACTAGGAGAAGCTTATTCCAACTGCTCTGAGGTTGAGCTGTACGAAACAACTTCACTCTGCCCCTCCAGGAAGGGTGCCCAACTAGTTGGAGAAAATGGGGACAAAGACTCTAACTATGTTGGCGTGCATTGTCTGAGGGCTCAATGGTAACTGATTATTAATTATGAAAATAATATACAAGTATAGAAAATATGTTAATCTGTAGTTCCTACTGTGCAGCCCTTACTGAACCAGTTGCCTGAAATACATTTCTGCTTTCAAGCTTCTGGGCTTTTCTGGGCATTTGTTCCAGAGATTTTTAGTTGTTTTCCAGGGCCCTGTCCCCAAAAACATACATTTACAATTTATAATTTTAAGAAGTCCTAAATATTGGCCTAGGATTGAATGTAGTGGCCAGATATCTCAAAGAAGCTAATCAATTGTTATTTTTTAGTCTTCAGCCAATTTGTACTTTTTCAGGTAATCTAGTTGTTGGGAAATTCTGAGTTGCTGTTGTTAAAGGAGGTACAACATTTGATGGGTAGAGCAGGCTGATAATCCAGAAACTGATTTCTGAAACAGAGGCCATGTAATGTCTTCAAGATTCTCAAGTCATATCACTTCAAGCACATAAAGAGGCTTGAAATCATGAATCAGGGAAAATACACTAATTCTTATTTCCATTTTTGTTTTAGCAGCTTATGAAGAGCAAGGTTTGCTTATTAGATCTTTGTAGTTTTGCTTTTCTGTTTTGACTTAGCCCCCATTAGGCCTTGTTCTTCTTGGGGTAAATTTTTAAGTATGGAACATTAAGGAGGTATTTAAGGTGAATAGGTAGCTCTAGAACTAATGTAGTAAGGAGTCTTTATTTTGATTCCTTAACAAAATTAGTAGATTTCTAAATCAAGAAGGGAATGATGAATAGAAAAATGTATCCTGTTCTTTGAGATGGCTTAAGTAAAGTCATGTTTGAAGGCATGGTCACTGCCTATGTCTCATGTAAACAAATAGTTTGGTTATGGTTTATAAATGATAGCATAAATTTTTCTTACAAGTTCTTCCGAAGAAAACCTCTTTAGTCTACTTAGAAAATGTTAAATAGGGGAATTTATGTAAACTAAACCTTTTGCCTAGGGAATATTTTGTTATTACAAGGAAACTCAAGTAATTATTATGCACTGTGGCAAGATGTTCAGATAATATATATGTCAAGTCATTGTATTGTGCAGCTGAAACTAGTATAATGTTGTATGTCAGTTATATCTTAATTTTAAAAAGATAGTCCTGACTGGTATGGCTCAGTTGGTGGGTCATCATCCTGCAAAGGATAAAGTTGCCTGTTTGATTCCCGGTCAGGGCACATGCCTAGGTTGTGGGTTCAGTCTCTGGTTGGAGCACATACAAGAGGCAACCAATTGATGTTTCTCTCACATCGATATTTACCTCTCTTTTTCCCCCTCCACTCTTTCTAAAAAATAAATAAATTTAAAAAATTTAAAAGTTTTGAACAGATGGTCAGGGAAAGATTATGTCTACTTCAATGGTTTGAGAACCCATGCACACATTTATTTATCTTTCTCTCTACAAAGTCATAATATAGATACTTCTGAAATCCATTCCATTTTTCTAATTCTTTCTCATGATACTCTTGCCCATGATACTCTATCACTGTGTTCTAAGCTCTACAATTTAAATGGTGCCTCAGGCTTATAGAAAACTTTCTCCTGCAATCACAACTTTCTCTTCAAAGTTCAGCACAGATTCTCTCATAGACCCTGATCTGCTGACATGGAGGGAGGTATCTTGCCGGGAAGGGGATAGCAGTCTAACTGAAGAGCAGACCTTTTCTTTTTGTGAGTTACTGTGATCCAGGACTTGCCACCAATCTTCAGCCTGTGCTATAGGCAGCCAGCTGAGGCAAATGGTGCCTTTCCATCCTCGCCCTTATCTTTCTGGACACGTAGGTCCTATTCAAGTGGAGGCTCATTAAACTATAAGTCAAAAGAACTTTGTGTCCTACAGCAACCGTGGTATTCTCCCATTCAAAAAGACCTTCCCCTCCCCCCACTAATTTGACCTCTCTGGAGAGTTTTGACAGATGCCTGGCATATTCACTCACAAGACTCAAGACAGCTTAGGCTTTTGGCTGGCCTCTGTCTTATGATCCAGAGCCGAGCCACCACTTGAGTAATTGTTTTAGGGATAGTGGGAAAAAGGCCCTGGCAAGATCAAAGAGGGAAGATGCTGCGGGTGGGCTGCTTATACTGAGCAAGGTGCACAGGAAGGAACAGAGTGGAATGTGGGTGGGCTGGCAGAAAGATAAATGAGTCTCGTTCTTTAGCTTTAGGCGAGAATGACAACCACAGAAATTTGGAAAAAAGGGGTCCAAGGGTTAACCTTTTCTTTGTTTGTTTGTTTGTTTGTTTTTTTGTTTCTTTTTCTTTTCTTTTCTTTAATTTTTATTTTGGAGAGGGAGAAGGCAGGAGAAAAGATAGGGCCCCAGCCAGGAATCAAACCAGTAACCTTTTTATTTGTTTGCAAAATGATGCCCAACCCACTGAGCCATGCCAGCTGGGGCCTAAGTGTTAACCTTTTGTGAACTACAATGGCTGGTGATGATTTAAGCATCACAGTAATAACTCCTAGCGGCAATACATTTTCCAGAGCCCTTTTGCCACTTTACTCAAGTCTCCAAACTAAAATTGTTTACTCCATTTCCACCATTAACAGTCTATGGCTAATATTTCCAATTATTTCTAAGGTATCTTCTACTCATTTGATTTGTCTTTTCTTTGCTTTTACAGATGCATAATTTTCTGCCATTATACCTAACCACACACTACCATAACTAGTGTCCTTGTTTCTCAACATTAAAGGGGGGTATTCTAGACATAGACATTGATATGTTTAATCCAAAATATTCTTCAAACAATAAGATATTCTTGGTATAGTCAAAACTCACACAATGGTTATCATGGATTATAAATCTAGATGGAAGATCCAATGATGTGAATTATGTATGCATTTAGAGTGTTGATAGGAATTCAGATAAAGTACATATCTAACAGAAATCTTCCAGAATGTTTTGATGACTTTGTTGGATTATTTGAAGGACATTTCATCTATGGCATTTCCTATATTTATGGCAGCATATTTTCTTTGAAATAGGTGTTGCTCCACCCAGTATGTTAAGAAAGTATGCTTCTGCGCCAAATAGAGATGGATTGATCTTTCTATTGGTTTTCTCAGTTTTTCCTGATGATTTTGGCTTTTACAATTCCCAAATTGGAAGCCCTGTACATTTTTCTTTAGTTTCTTTAACAGAATGAACTTCATTCCCTTGGTAGCAGGTTTCTAGAGATGGTTTCTACTCTTTAAGTCTTTTAATATCCACCAGTAGACCACATTCACTTGGCAATGGACAGAGGCAGCTTGCTAATACCAGGGTAGTGTATTACCAAATTGCTTCAGATGGAAATGTTACTTGGAGCCAGGGATTCCTGGATAAGGCTAAACCAAATCAAACAGAAATCAGTGAAAGCTTATGGAGCAACATATAACTAGATATATAAAGAAGAGGAGAATGAAAGGACACTTCATTTGTGACATTAGTGATATAATGAGTGTTTGGAGTTGTAGGCAATAAATGGAAAGACATAATAAAAGATGTCCTCTCTTATTATGTGGCACTGGACTCAGTCCTCTATCTCCCTTAGTCAGTGAAGTGTTTGTATATGTTGTTCATCCAGCTAGTAATAATAGTCTACCCCCCTTTAACTACCTACCTATATATTTTTAATGATTTATTAAGACTTTATTTTTTAGAACAATTGTGAGTTCACATCAAAATTAAGGCGAAGGCACAGAAATTTTTCCCATATTCCCACTGTCCTTACACATGAATAACCTCCCACATTATCAACATTTTCCATCAGAGTGGTATATTTGTTAAAATTGATGAACCTATTTGATGCATCATAATCGCCCAGGGGTAGGCAAAGGTAGGTTTACAGATGTTCATATGGAAAATAATGGAATAATTAATAAATAGTAATACAAGAATAAACTGTGTTTCATGCCCTCACAACTGCAAACCTACTTTTGCCTACCCCTGGAAATAGTGACATGTATCCATCAATATGGTATCATACATAGTATTTTCACTGCCCTCAAAATCCTCTCTGTTCTACCTATTCATTCCTACCCCTAATATTTTTTTAACATTTTGAAAACATTTCCAAATATATCATTGTACCCCACTCTACAAATCTTTCAAGTTTTATCTTCTTTTGATAGATTAGAAATTCAAAATGCATACAGATTATACAGTTAGAGATAAATCTAGTGGAAAACAAAATCTCTTAATTCCAAAATATCCCAGCCTGTGCTTTGTTTATCAGTGAATAAATGGAGAAGGTTAATGATAAATCACTTCCTTGCCTATGGCTGAGACAAATTCATAGCTTTAGGGTCCTTAGAAGTAATTTTCTATACAGCCATCCTTTAAAAACTGAATTTGAAAGACATCCACAGTTGTTGGAAAGAGGGAAGAGATGAATTCACATGGTATTCATTTGCAAGCATCAGATTTTCCTGAGTCAGAAGGGGTTTAAAATATCTGCCAAATGCTTGGGAATGGGTTCAAATTGTTGCAGAAGTGCAATGAAAAGTATGATTGAGCTCAAGAGTATTTGTTCTATTCTTCAATAGGTTACTTTCCTGCTGTTCTTTGTCCTAGTTTTCTCCTTTGAAAATGTATCTCACCTATAAGAGGAATCTAATGAACAAAATAAAGTAACAAACAAAATAGAACCACAGACGTAGAAACATGGAACAGACTGACAGTGACCAGAGTGGTGGACTGAGGGGGATAATGGTGGAAAGAAGGGGTAAGGACTACTCAAACAACATGTATTAATTGCCTGTGGGCATGGACAACAGTGTGGGAATTGACTGCAAGAATGGGGGGGGGGTGGGATGGGCAGAGGAGGGCAAAGGGGGGAAAACTGGGACAACAATAAGGGAATAATAATAAAAAATCCTCAAAAAAACTTCTCTCTTAATAGAAGCTATTTGAAACCCTTATCTTGACTTATCAAAGTAAATGCATCTAACAATGTGTGTTGTTTGTTTGTATATTTGCAGTTACCTAAGCTATGCTAATTTTTTTTGTATTTTATAGTTATTTACTAACTGGTCACCAAGAGTAAGCAATGAAGTAGAACTGGAATATGTGAGACATTTGAAGGAAAATAGAAGGGCCCTGCCCTTAAGTGGTTTTATGAGATAATGCCCTCAAATTGGGCAAGGACTTTGTCTGGCTTCCTATTGTATAACTCCTGCTCTCGGTTATAAAATAGGGCCTGGCATGTGATAATCATTCAGTAAACATCTGTTGAATGAATGAATGAATATACAAGATCTGTCTGGAAAAAGTCCAGCCATTGTTAATATAACCAGAATAGTTTGCGTAATATCAGTGTTACTTGACAGCCAAGGAGAATGGACTGGAGTGTGCATGTATGAACGATGTTGACTTCACTGGACTAGTCGGTGGGGGTGGTAGATGCCATTGAGTGAGCATGTGTACTGTGTGGTCGTGACATTCAAAATGACAGAGTGAGTAGACCAATAAATCTGCATTGAATTTTACATTAAGCTTGAACATTCCTCCATGGAAACTATTTGGATGATTCAGAAGGCTTCAGCTGTGGGCATCTGGTGATTGGCAGCTTCATCATGATAATGTGCCTGCTCATGCATCACGTCTCATGCAGGGTTCTTTGGTGAAACATCTAATCACCCAGGTGACTTACCCCTCTACAGCCCAGATCTGGCACTCTGTGACTTCTGGCTTTTCCCAAAACTAAAATCACTTTTGAAAGGGAAGAGATTTCAGACTGTAGGTGAGATTCAGGAAAATATGACAAGGCAGCTAATGGGAGAACTGTGTGAAGTCCCAAGGTGCCTACTTTGAAGGGGACTGAGGCATCATTGTCCTGTATACAGTGTTTCTTGTATCTTGTAACTTCTTCAATAAATGTTTCTGTTTTTCATATTACATGGCCAGATACCTTCTGGATAGACCTCATCATATACATGAAATAAATTTTATAAAATGATTGCTTATAGTGTACACACTATGTATGAGAGACTCTAGGGAAAAACAAGGAAGGGCTCCTGTAGAATATATTGATATGTTAAGAAAAGATACAATGACCAGACTGATGCAAAGGTTGATCATGTGCATCATAGGCCTAGTTAAATTTTAAAGCAGTAGGAGCCTGGAGTATTGATAAAAGGCATTTTAAGAGGCATACTTAGGCTGGACAGGGGACAATTTGATAGTAGACCATGGGTGAATCGAAAAGCATTAAGTGGTTTGAGATATGGGTGAGAGAGAAGAGCTCTTGTCCAAACAAGTCAGAGAGCAGGAATAAAAGTGTCTTGGATATAGCAGTTACCTAATCAATACTGCTTGAATGGATATGCTAGCAGTAGATTTCTTTTCTTCTTTAATAAGGCAGTTTGATAATGTACTACTTGGGGGACTCTGTTATAGCAACTGTAGGATGGATTGATTGTGTGTGTGGACATGTGTGCTTGTGTGTAGACGGGAGAGGATAACTGAAAGTAAGGAGATATATTAGGTTATTATAATAATTTAGTCATGAAATAAGGACTTAAACTGTGTAGGCTATAAAAAATAAGGAAATAAAAAAATGTGAGAGATGTCATTTAGAATTAAGACATAGTGATAGATAAGATGTGGTGGACAAAGGAAAGAGAGGAATAGCAATTCCAAAATTTTGAGTCTGAAAAGATAAGGTAAATAATGATAATGACTAAACTATCCAGCTGTTTGGGGGAAAGTGAAAGCAGTCTGGAGCGTATTAAGTGTCAAAGTAAGAAATCTTTACCGCTAGAGGTCTATGATGAAAGAGATCATGATAGCCTTAAAAACAGGAATAAAAGTAACTGTTGAAAGTGTGGCATGATGGAGATCTCCAATAGTGCTGAGGTACAGAACAGAATTTCTCAAGTTCAGCATTATTGACATTTGGTGCCAGGTAATTCTTTTTTTCTAAGGAGTTGTTCTGTGCACTGTGGAATATTTAGCAGTATTCCTGGCTTCTACCTACAAAATGCCAGTAGCAACCTACCCCCAGCTATAACAACCAAAATTGTTTCCACACATTGCTAAATGTTCCCTGGAGGGAAAATTGTGCCCAGATAAGAACTATTGGTTTAGAGGCAAAGAGTAAACTACTATAAATTGGACTGTTGGAGTATAGAAAAAGGTGAGGAGTGAAGTTGGAAGGAAAGGTGGGTCTAAATGATTAAGACAGAAAGTAAGAATGACTTAAGGGACCACAACAGAAGAATATAGAATTAGGAAAAGGGGGCTTTGCAAGTTTTTAAAAATTGGCATTTGGTAAGAAAATTTGAATGGATGGAATGATTTCTCTAATTTACTGAGTATATAGAGGGAATTTGGTTTAAAAGATGGATTTACCTGGCTGCTTCTAGGGACCCATGGCTACCCATCTCTAGACCTGAGTCCCTACCTTGGCTTTAGAAACATTTCAAGTGAACTTTTACTTCCTTGAACACTGAAAACATAGAGAAATAAATCATCTAAGATCCCATGGAAACTATACACATTTATGTTCTGTCTCTTACATGCATGTGCCTATATGGAATTCTAGGGTCCCATTTTCTCTAGCCCTCCTATGTACTGGTTAGTGTTGAAGGTGAAAGGAAGAAGCTTATATTCATAGAATATTTGTGAATTGAAAGGCTATTAGAGAACATCTGAGATCATCGGTTTAGCCCAATTTTATTTAAACTTCTTAAAACCTAGTGCACAGGGTGTTCCTAAGAGACAGAGTGTCATATCCAAAGGCAATGAGGGATGAAATACCATGGGGTCGTCATGAATCTTTTAAGTTATGTAACCATGTTCAAGTGTTAAGTGTGAGAAAAATGAAGGAGTGAGGTAAAATGGGAGTTCCATTTTCTGGGGCAAACAGACAACATACAAATATATATTCATTTTAAGAGTTAGCAATCTTTTTTGGAAATGAAGTTTTATGTAAAATCCCAATATATAAAATATGTATCAGAGGACCCACCATAGTGACCTCTGAAGCACTCCACAGAACTAGTACTCTGAAACAGTTTGAAAATCACTCCAGGGCCTGACAATCTGTCTGTAAAGGACTAGAGAGTATTTCCAGTTATGTGGACCATACAGTTTCTTTTACAAATGGAACTAGTCATCACTGCCATTACTGGAGGAAGGCAGCCATAGCCAATCCATAAGTGAATGTGCATGGCTGGATTTGGCCTGCTGCTGACTATTTCGATTTGCTGACTCCTAAAACCTCCCTCATTTTTTACAAATGTGGGGACTCTGGAGCTGAAAACAGGTAAGCATATTACCATTAAGAGTAGAGCTAGGACTAGAATCCAAGTCTTCTAATTACCAACTTATTTTTTTCCCTTTCATTTTGCTGTCAAGTAGAAAGTTCTGGTATGTATCTCTGTTTTTGTGTGTGTAAGCATGCATTAGGTCTTTAACTAAAGACCTTTAGTTAAATAATATTTTAAAAGTATTTATTTCTTCTAAAGTGGAGATGCCCCTAAATCATATCATTTTGAGAGAATATGGTATCCTGGTAACTACTCATTGCTTTCATTTAATTGTATCTCTAATGAAGGGTCTTGCCCTATAAAGACATCTGAAGCTGTTCTTCATAAAGTGTTTCAGGCCTAATGTTATATGACTTTCTGCGAAAAAAATGCTGCATTATTAGTGTCTTAATTAGAGATCCATATGATAGTTATAGTTACTGAAATAATGAGAACCATGGCAAAGCTATCTGGAGTGACTGTTGAATAGTTGAAAATATGAGAGCGTGTGTGACTTGGCATTAACGTTTTCTTTTAAAAAGGAAAACTCTGAGTACTTTCTGTACCAGACATTCTACTAAATGCTTCATATGTTATCTCATTTGATCTTTATAGAAGTATATTGTATTATCATCTCCATATTATTGATGAATGAGTAAATGGAAGCTCAGGGAGATTAAGTACCTTTCCTAAGGTTGGGTACCTAGTGAATAGGAGAGCCAAGATTTTGACCTGGGCAGTCTGAGGCTAGAGCTCATGACTTTTACTATTTGACTATATGGCTCCTCTCTTTCTTTTAAATGCTTTTAAAGATTTATTTGTTTGTTTGTTTGTTTTTAGAGAAAGGGGAAGGGAAGGAAAAAGAGAGGGAGAGAAATATCACTGTGTGGTTTCTTCTTGCACACCCCCAAACTCTAGACCTGGCCTGCAACTCAGGCATGTACCCTGACTAGGAATTGAACCCGTGACCCTTTGTTTTACAGACTGGCACTCAGTCCACTGAGGTACACCAGCCAGGGCATGGCCCCTCTCTTTATATAAGAAGGACCACTGACATTTCTGCTAGCATTGGAAAGTGAAGTTAGGGACCAAGGATATCCTAGATACTGATCTAACATTGTTTCAGAAGTGTGGCACAGGAAATGAGTTTGTAGATGTGAGGTGAAAACAGAGGGGATTTCCATGATAAAGGTAAAACTGAGGCATATGACATCTAAGATAGTGGTGAATTTAATAAACCATAGACCTTTGTTTCTTTCTACATATGGGTGAGATCTAGAAAACAGTCTGTAACTTAAATGATAGCTGGCTTTGTTGATTGCATTTATAGGGTCTTGCATTGACAGCATCCAGGAATTCTCTCTCTCTCTCTCTATTTATTTATTTATTTATTTATGAATGACAGGGAGGGAGAGAAAGAGGAACATCAATTTTCACTGTTTCACTTATTTGTATATTCATTGGTTGATGCTTGTATATGCCATAACTGGAGATTGAACCCACAACCTTGGTGTATCGAGGCGATGCTCTAACCAAGTGGCATAGCCATCCAGGGCAAGAGTTGTCTTTTTCTATCCTTACTTACGTAGAGATTAAGCATTTACTAGGTGATCGTAGTGTTGATGGGTGCACTGCATTCTTTCTTCTTTTAAAGGAGGCTGAGGAATTATACCATCAACAGAGGTCCTTGTACCTTGTGGGTTCATCATCCCAGTGGCAAAGAAAGAAAGTGTAATGGCATTCTTCTGGGTCTGCTTTGTGGAAGTTGTCTGGTCTGCATGCTTATCTTCAATCAACTCAGAAAACTGTCTGGTCCTTTATTGTTTTTCCCTTCCAGAAGGGTGGCTCAGCTATAGAATTTGCTGAGGATGTTTTTGATAAGATACTGAGGTTTTCTTTTTCAAGAAAGGCAGAGCATGGAGAAATTTACCTGACTCTAGCCTGCTTATTTTTCAGTTCTCTGAGTTTACATTGCAGTACTTTACCATCGAGTCAAGAACTGCATGCTATGTAACTTTAATTACCTTTAAATATAACTGCTGTAAGCCTCTGTAATTATACTTAACATTCTTTGCATTAACATTTCACTGCTCACCTAGGGGTTTCAGAATGATTCACAAATAAATGCATTCAACTTTAAATAGCTTATGAGAATTACAGAACCCAAAAGGTGAAAGATAGAGGATATATCCTCCTTTCTGATTATTCAAATCTTAGCAAATAGGAAACCAGAGGCATCCATGGCTTAAGGTCATCATCACCCTAGTCAGTGTTGTTACCAATAAGTAGTTATGGATCCAAGGAAATGAAGGTTTAGGTTTATTGAGACAAAGAGAATGATAATTTTTGTTTCTTTGTTTTACTTCTTAGGAAGAGGGCTAATGGATGAAAAAAATCAAGATTTATAACTCACCTCATCTGGTTTATAAGGTTAGATTGAACTGGACCTCAGAATAAAAGGAAATCTAAAAAATATGTAGAAAAAAATTAAAGCTTCTTTTCTTAGTCACCGAGGGAAAGCATACCATTGGGCTGCTAGGAACATAAAATACAGGCTTTATTTTACCTGGAGAAAGTTCAACAATTGTAATTTGCAGAAGGGCAGTTAAAAGACAGGAGAGTTCCCCATTAGAACATACCATTGGTGTCTGACTGGGCATTCTAGATAGTAGTGATTAAGACTCATTACCATTAATCAGTTACCTGGTTTCTACAATGGGGAAGTCAGGTTTTCCTGGCTTGGCCCCAGCTAAATGGGTATCTGCAATGCTGGTAGAAAGTTTAAGGGCTTAGGAATTTGTTGAAGAGTTAGAGCTTAGCTGAATTCTTGAATTTCCTTTTGATTCACTTATCAATAATGTTTTCAGATTTAAATCATAATAGTGAAAGTATCCCTAACCTCAGCTTCCATGAAAATGATGACAACAATTGGAAAATTGTCTGCTTCATAAAGAGTCCATGGGTTGATTTTATTAGCAAGAGAGGCATTCTACAAGGCTTATAAAATGCATATCTGTTTATTTACTAACAAATTGGTAAGGATGCATGTTTCCCTGTCTTCTTAAGTTGTTGAGGGTGTGTATATGTTCTTTAAAAGGAGATTCTCCTCTTCCCTTCATTTCCGTGGAGCCAGGATTTGGCTTGTAAGTTTCATGGGTACAAGAATTTAAATTCTTAGTCCCAGCCTACTTCTGCCTTTGCTTTCGGATATGGCTCACAGGCTTTCAGAGAGGAAGAAGCATGTTTGACGTAGTGTTAGATTTGATTCATTAATTTGAGTCTTTAGGAATCTTTAAAGGTGTCAGAAAAAAATGGTTGAAAGATTATAGTCCAATATTATCAACTAAGGCTAAGGCTCATGTATGAGGCAGAAATTGCAAATGATCTCTATTCTTCTAATAAAAGGTAATTACCAGGACTACAGACTTAAAAAAAAAACCAATTATAGACTCTGTACTTTCAACAATTGACCACCCTTTTTCTCTCACTAGGGGAGGAGACTTCTATATAAAAAGGGTGTGAGCTTCCTTTCCATGCCAAATTAACCTTTTTCCCCTGGAGAGTCTTTTTTTTTTTTTTAGCATTTCTGTATTGTAATGACCAAAATAAGATATACCTTCCCTCAGAGTATTGCAGTTTAAAAAGAAGAGCAAAGGTGAGGACATCCAAAATGGGAATCTTAGGAGTTTGCCATGTACTATTATTTCCATCAGTAGAGTGTGTCTTAGACTCTACTACTAGAAAAAGATATGGGGAAGGAGGAAGAGTTTTAAAAGGGGCCCCTAATTCCTATCCATTGTCACTTTCTCTGTGTGATAAATTCAAGGCAGTCTGTTACTCATCATGAAAAACCTCGTAATTTACTCTTTTAGACAGTAAAAGATCTAAACAAAGGGCTGGATTGTGGGGGCAGGAACCTGCACAACTGATCTTGTCCTCTTTCCTTCCATCTTGTGATGGTCTGAACCTGGGTTTTCAGCTAAAAAAGAAGCAGGTATATGTAGATAAGGTGGAGAAGATGCAGCAGGCCCTTGTACAGCTCCAGGCAGCATGTGAAAAACGTGAGCAGCTGGAGCACCGTCTCCGGACACGGCTAGAGAGAGAACTGGAATCCCTCAGAATTCAACAGGTTTGGAAAATTTGAACATTCATGATTGCTCATATTTTTCCTTGGTGTTTGACATGAAGACCCCCCCCCAAAAAAAAAAAACCACCTCATGCTCATCTTCAGGATTTTTGCCCCACCTAATCTTATTCCAGAGTGCCTCCTAATTGTGAAGATGAAGCCTCTTTACTTAGCTTCCAATCCCAGCAAAATCCTTAATGCTATTATCTTGTACCTTTTACTTTTTCACATGAACCTCAGAAGCAGTAGACTCAATAAGAAGTGAAGATGCTATACAAATAGAGTTCTAATCATTTTAGAATTGGAAATGGTCTTTAGAATCATCTGGCCATTCCCCTCCTCATTTTCACATGAACAAAAATCAAGACCCAAAAAAAGTTGTATTATTCACTGAAAGTCAAACAACAAGTCAGGGGCAAGGTAAAGACCACAGACTAGATTAGTACTTCCCACTTTTTTTTTTATTGTGTATGATACAGGCAGTCAGGGATTGTGGTTTGTAAAACATTGATCCACTTTCTGAGCAGCATGACTATTTGATATGGCAAGCTTTTTTTCCGATTAAGGAAATCTCATATTCAAGTCCAAGACAGACAGACAGTCCTGTGGGCTTAGGAGGAAAAAATTCCTTTTGCTTTGGAATCAGAATCCAAACTGAAGTGGCTTGGGCAATAATCCTTTCCAAATACAGGGCTCATCAGATGGGACTTTGCCCCCCATGCTTCTTCTACTAATCTGAGAGGTATCGGCATCTCCCCCAACAGCGCCAGGGCAACTCTCAGCCCACCAATATTTCTGAATACAATGCTGCTGCACTGATGGAGCTCCTTCGTGAAAAGGAGGAGAGAATCTTGGCCTTAGAAGCTGATATGACTAAGTGGGAGCAGAAGTATTTAGAGGAGAACGTGATGAGACATTTTGCTCTGGATGCTGCTGCAACTGTAGCTGCTCAGAGGTAAGTACTTGGCTGGTAAAGTCACTCCTTGAAGGGCATAGGGTGGGGGTTGGGAGTTGGGGGTTGGGGAGAACAGAAAGATGACTAATTAATAGATTTTTTTCCAGTGTGTTCTTTTTTTCTTCTATAATGTTCTGTTTTTCACCCCAGTTTCTGCTTAAGTGTGTTTTCTTTCATCTGGTTATGCAGAAACTCAATGATTGTGGGGGCAGAGGGTCAGGGATTTGAAAATGAAAGTTACATATAAACTTGTTGAAATCATAGTTCACTTTTCCTCCAGAGCCAGAGCAATTTTAGATGAGACCAACTGAACATTTGCACACCTACTTTGCCAGAGCCACAATTTCTTTCAGCCACATGTGTAGGTTTCTCTGTTTAGTCCCTGAACTGAAGTGAAAAGCTCTCCAGAGAAATGCCACTCAGAAATGAAATATCTCTCAGGAGTGGCTGCTGCCATTTGATAGCTCTGGCTCATCCAAGGTATGCCAAAGGCTATGCTTAACATGAATCCATCCTTACCCTTTAAGAAAATCTATATTTGAAGGCTACATTCTCTGTGTCCATGAGTCTATCACATGTAAGCCACTACATTCTATTTGATAAAGGAGGGAAAGTGGCAGGAGGATTTAAAAAATGTTTACTTATTTGTTCCCCTTTTCAAAGTATAAGCATTGATTTTTGATATTTGGAGGAAACAATGTCCTAATCTAATTTTCCTGGCTCTCTGCTCTCTGTCAGTAAACAATGACAAACACTAGATACAAATGGAGATGATATGGGCTGTGGAGATAAAGACAGAACTTTGATCTGAGTTGGTATTGAAGGTGGGTTATAGCATATTGCACGCAGCTAGGTCTCTATCCAGAAAGTTACTAAGAACCACAGTGTTATTTTTCGTATTCTGAACATGGTGAGCTGAGAGAGTCTGGAAATGCTTGCCAGGATTTGAGCTGGGATGTGTGTGTGAAGGGGACAGTTGATACATTTAGTTTTGAGTCTTTCTTGTGCCAAATCAGAGTGAGGTCAGCTTAAGAGCTGGACTGGTAGTTTGTAAACCTATTCTTATTTCTCCAGGAAGATATCATACATTTCTCTGTTGTGTTCTACCTGTTTTCAGACATCCTCTGTAAACCATAAATAGATTAAAATCACCATGTGTTGATTTTGAGTTCCTCATGGATTTAAGCTTACCTGTCTTTGTTTCTTGAGAACAGTGTGCTCAGTACATTCCAGTGTAGTGGCAGAGTGCATAGAAACCCCTGCTATGCTAAAAAATGGTTGAGAAGTTTGTAGGTAGAGTAGAAGCAGAATTAATTCTAAGTTTAGCTCCTTACTCCCAAGGAAACACTTGTGCCCAGTACTTGTTCAGAATTTATTCAGGAAACCCTAACACTGAAAAGTAGATTTAAGGTAGTTTTATTATCTTTGGGCAGAAACTTAGAAAGATATGGCTCACGAAGTTATGCAGTGTGAGAAAATGTTGAAAAGCCAGGATTCTTTGTACTGGGAGGTTCACTGCTGAAACTGACTTCAGAATAAGACTCCAGGTCAAGATGCAGGAAAATGTGAGGAAGTTGTCACTGGGGCCTGGTATGAAGAAATGACCCCCTCTTTCTTCCTTCCTGGAAAGTTTTGAGTATTAGGGGAAACCCCTTTCAAATGGATTTCTTTCCAGAATCTGTTGGCTCCCACAAGGTAGATTTAATTTAAACTGAATTCATTTAAATCACCAGGTAGAAAGTTTTCTGTTTTCAGTAAAATGTGCATACTTATCATTTAATACAAAAACAGCCAGTTCCCTTTTAGTAGGAACACCTTATGATAGTTCCTCAGGCAAATGTTCCATATTGGGCCTGTACGTCTTTTGCATGCCTATTATTCCAACCCATTGGAGAGATTGACAGATTGTATTCAAATTCCTGTAAAAAAGAAAGAATTGGGCTAGATGATTTCTTCAAATCCTTTCATTTCTAGAATTATACTGTGTTTACAAAGATAGTGTCCTTTAATGCTCTGCCATAGACATTGGTTTCCATTTCTTACTTTTTTCCTTTACAAGATTTCAAATTTGAAAAGCAACATTCAGAAAACTTTATTTCAGAACCTGTGGGCTCTTCTGCATTTCCTTCCAACATCCTCTGCTATTCTTTTTCTGTCTGATGGTTTCACTCTCCCTCTACCAAGCCCTAAATATAGGTATTGACCAAGATCTGCTCTTTGTCTTTTTTTTGTGGTAAAAGCTTCAGACAGTATTCTGTTTTCTTCCAAAATAATTTTTAAATGCCCAGGATATTGGCTGCAGATAGAAAGTGCCCAACATATATTTGAGTAAGAAAGGAAGGGAAAAAAAAGAAATGAAAGAGAAAAGAAGAATGAAAGAAAAAAGGACATGCTTTCTAACTCTATAATTGAAATTCCTAAATCTAGTGCCCCATTTTAATGGCATGCTTTGGGTTCTATGTATGAGGATTTATAAAAAATTGTGTATTTATTCTTATGTTTCAATTTCAGTCACCTTCAAAGTACTCTCCATTTGATGCAGTATACCTATTGAGACTTTTTTCCAGTGCTCAAAACAGTTTTTTAAAATAAATATTTTATTGTTGTTCTATTACAGTTGTCCCAATTTTTCCCACTTTGCATCCTGCACCCTCCCCTGGCTTCCAGTCAATCCCCACCCTGTTGTCTATTTCTATGGGTCATTCATACATGTTCCTTGACTTGTCCCTTTCCCTTTTTTTCATCTGTATCCCCCTCCTCCCTCCCCTCTTGTCACTATCAGCCTTTATTGTTGTGTCCATTAGGTTCCTCTTATAGGTGAGATCATATGGTGTTTGAACTTGTCGTCAATTTTGATACCTTTTAGTGCTTCTGTTATTTTTTGTTTCACCTCGACTTCAGCAAAATATTTCCCTTTGAGGGTTTTTTTCTTCCTAGGAAACAGAAAATAGTTGTTTGGGGAAAGATTGGGTGAATAGGGAGGGTGGAACATGGGGGTCATGCCGTTTTTGGTCAAAATCTGCTGAACACTCTGCATGGTGTGGGCAAGTACACTCATAAATCACCCAACATGAAATGGGCAAACACATTGAAAGAGTCTTAAAAAATCACTGAAGCCAAAAAATACCCTCTCACAATACCAGCTGGTATACTCATACAGATGGGTTCCTAGAATACTCACCTAGTGAGGGAAGCCTGTACTACAAGGGGCCTGCTCTCTGGAAGATAATTCCAGTTTTTGGGGGTTCCCCTAGTATTCTGCTAGTATCTCACACTTAATATATTCATATGATAACAGCTCATATGTAAATAACAGTTTGCACAACTATGACATATTTTTTCTTCTTTTTTAAAAAGATTTTATTTATTTATTTTTAGAAAGAGGGGAAGGGAAGGTGAAGGAGAGGGAGAGAAATATCAATGTGTGGTTGCCTCTCACGTGTCCTGGACTGGGGACCTGGCCCGCAACCCAGGCATGTGCCCTGACTGAGAATTGAACCAGTGACCCTTTGGTTTGCCAGCCCACGCTCAATCCACTGAGCTACACCAGCCAGGGCTGACATGCTGTTCAATGGTATTATTGGTAGTTGTAGAATTTTTTCAATTAAGGTATTATTTGCATATTAAAAATTCACCTATTATAAGTGTATGGTTTGATGAATGTTAGTAATTGTATACACTTATGTAGCCACCACAACTAAAACAGTGGACACATTCTAAAGTGTCTTTGTTCCTCTTTAACTGAATCCCTTCCTCCCACACCTGCCCCAGAAAGCTAATCTGCTTTTTGTCATTATAATTTGGCCTTTTCTAGAATGTCATACAAAAAGAGTCATACAGACTTCTGGCCAAGATGGAGGCGTAGGTGGAAACACCGTACCTCCTCTCACAACCAAGATTAAGGACAACAAATATTTATAAACAATAACACAACTAGAACACAGAAAATTGAACTACGGAAGTCCGACAAACGTTCAACCAGATCAGTAAGAGGGGCAGAGTCGGCAGCTGGCGGAGAGGGAAAGCGGCAGGAAAACATGGTGGCTGCCAGGCTTGGGAGCGCTGGGCGGCATAGGTGGCGTGGAGCTTGCAGACCCCAGATGCGGGGAGGAGACAAGCAGAGCACACAGGGCAGTTGGCTAACCGTGGACACACATTCGCGTGCAGATAAACTAGGCAAGAGCGGGCAGTGAGACGGACCGCACAGCGCAGGGCCCCAGCGACGGGCAACAAAGCCTAAAAACACCGATTGAAAAGGTGCCAGGAGAGGCTCCCAGCCTCACAGGAGAGGTTGCCGGGGAGACCCACAAGGTGTCGGAGTGTGTATAGGCCCTCCCACCTGGGAACCAGTGCCAGGGGGGCCCAGTTTGCTTGTGGGAGGCTGCAGAGGGCACACAAACTCCAGAGAGCGCGAACAGGCACCATTGTTCCCTCTCTGACCCTGCTCCCACAGACAGCATCACAACTTGGCCACTAGGCTGCCCCGCCCTGGTGAACGCCTATGGCTCCACCCCTCATATGCAACAGACGCCACCTGACCAAAAATGACTCAAACAGAAGAAAAGCTCAGAGTCCCAGAGCTAATACTTTTAAGCAAGCAAGAGATAGCCGACCTATCAGATGCACAGTTCAAAGCACTGCTAATCAGCATGCTCACAGAATTGGTTGATTTTGGTTGCAAATTAGATGAAAAAATGAAGGCGTTCATAAGTGAAATGATGGAAAATACACAGGGAACCAGTAGTGATGGGAAGAAAACTGGGACTCAAATTGATGGAGTGGAGCAGAAGGAAGAAACAAACAACCAAGCAGAAAGAATGAAGAAACAAGAATTCAAAAAAATGAGGAGAAGCTTAGGAACCTCCAGGACATCTTTAAACGTTCCAACATCCGAATTATAGGAGTACCAGAAGGGGAAGAGGAAGAGCATCAAGTGGAAAACTTATTTGAACAAATTGTAAAGGAGAATTTCCCCAATCTGGCAAAGGAAATAGACTTCCAGGAAATCCAGGAAGCTCAGAGAGTCCCAAAGAAGTTGGATCCAAGGAGGAACACACCAAGGCACATCATAGTTACATTAGCCAAGATTAAAATGAAGGAAAGAGTCCTAGAAGCATCAACAGGTAAGGGATGGTTACCTACAAAGAAGTTCCCATCAGACTGTCAGCTGATTTCTCACAAGAGACCTTACAGGGAAGAAGGGGCTGGAAAGAAGTATTCTAAGTCATGAAATACAAGGACCTACATCCAAGACTGTTCCATCCAGCAAAACTTTCATTCAGAATGGATGGGCAGATAAAGTGCTTCTCAGATAAGATCAAGTTCAAGGAGTTCATCATCACCAAGCCCTTACTAAATGAAATGTTAAAGGGACTTACCTAAGAAAAAGAAGACAAAAATACGAACAGTAAAAGGACAGCAAACTCACAGTTATTAACATCCACACCTAAAACAAAAGCAGACTAAGCAGTCACCTAAAACAGGAGCAGAGCCACAGAAATGGAGGTCACATGGAAGGTTAGCAACAGGGAAGTGGGAGGAGAGGGTGGGGAGAAGGTACAGAGAATAAGTAGCATAGACGGTGGGGAGAAAATAGACAGGGAGAGGGCAAGAGTAGTGTGGGAACTGTAGAAGCTAAAGAACTTATGATACATGGACATGAACTAAAGAGGGGGAGTGTGGGTGGGAGGGGGTGTGCAGGGTGGAGGGGAATGAAGGGGGGAAATGGGAGAACTGTAATGGCATAATCAATAATATATATATATATATATATTAAAAAGAGGAAGAAAAAAAGAGTCATATAGTATGTACTCTTTTTGCTTGACTTCTTTCATTCAGCATAATTATTTTGAGATTCATCCAAGTTGATGCATGTATCAATGGTTTATGCCCTTTTATTGCTGAATAGTATGGATTTATCACAGTTGTTTATCCATTCACTTGATGATGATATTCAAACTGTTTCAAGTATTTGGCCTTTGAAAATAATAAAATATAGATTTTTAAAATAAGGATAGACAACTATCTTTCCTCAGGAGAGAATACATATTAGGTGATTTATTTATACCCCTTCCAACAGTTCAATTTTGTGAAGTGAGAAAGATGTCAAAGCAAGAAATCACATGGAGTATTTACTATATGAGGTACTCTTCTAAGCACTTTACAATTATTGCTCATCATCACAATAAGGAAACAGAGGCACAGTTTAAATAGTTTACCCAAGATCACACACAGCTATCAAGAAACAGAAGAAATAGGGTTTAAATCTATGCTTTTGACACCTTAAACCCCTATACTCTGCTGTGTCCCAGATATTGATGATTTCAAAGATAATGAAATAGGGATTATTACCTGTTCAAGAGTTGCTATTTGAGGCTTATTATTTAGTCACTTAAAATATTATAAATAATCACATAATAGGGCCTATAGTATGACTCTGTATTATTGTGTCCCTAGAGATTCCTCTCTAAATGCTTAATATAGATGAGGGAAATTATTACCAAGTAGGAGTTCAATCCCAAAAGAACTGAGTTGGCAGTACAGATTTTTAGTTTCAGCTCACAACAGTGAATTTATTTCTGAAGAGCAGTAAAGTCATAAAAGATAGATCAACCATGTAATTTATGAGCTTACATTTATTAAATCAGGTTGTTACCTTTCTCAGAATGTTACCTTTCTCAGAATGTTCAGGTTTTATTTTTATTTTGGGCAAAGTAAATCTGGAAAATAAGGAAGAAAGAAGCTTGTTACACACATTATGTGTGTCTACCTTTTCCTTCATTGTAGGCCTTTCTCAGTTTCCATCCTCAGCTCTTTTCCAATTCTCCATTGTCTTAGTTATCTTATTCTGTA
The DNA here is from genome assembly GCA_004027735.1 of Carollia perspicillata. Classification (NCBI taxonomy): domain Eukaryota; kingdom Metazoa; phylum Chordata; class Mammalia; order Chiroptera; family Phyllostomidae; genus Carollia; species Carollia perspicillata. The sequence goes on from PVKM010000580.1 coordinate 68,923, forward strand.
CTGTAGCTTCAAACAGTAACTCTGATATCTCTGAAATTAAAGTTAGAATTTTCAACAACTTGTTGGATATTGTTATATGTCTATTTATGTGATACCTTAATTCCAGTGTACCTAAAATCAAAGTCCATTATAGTGTTTTTTGGAAAAAAAAAAATCTCTCCTCAGTTTTCTATCTCAGAAAATGTGTGGTATGCCATCTAGTGTAGTCATTTGACTTAGAAACAACAAAGTTCTCATTCATTCTTCCCTCACCCTTACATACAAATTTAAATAGTCTCCAAGTTCTAGCAAATATACCTTCTATATAGTCTGTTTCCATTTTCCCTTGCCACTGCACTGGTTCCTGTTTTCATTATCTCTTGCTGGGATTATTACAATATAACTTTTCTGACCAGTCTGCCTGAGTCTAGTATTACTGCTTGTCTAATCCCTCCATCACATTTCAGGAGGAGATAATGCTGTCATAACAACACACAGCTAGGATCATTGCATTCCTCTTGAAAAGCCCTAATTATTTTCAGTGCCTGTTGGAGTAAAGTCCAAACTCATTTCTGTAATCTTAATTATTAACTTTTTTGTCTCCCCATACAAGTTTCCTGCAGCCAGGGACTAGTCTTATTCATGTCTAGCCACTCTCCAGCCTCCTAGTAATTTCACCTACGTTGCCGTACTCATGGTTGAGTTCACATATTAAATAAACCAAATGATCTTATCTTACCTATATGAAAGGATGAACTTGAAGATTAAATGGCCACTTGATGTTTTAATTAGGACGTCATGGATGACATTCTAGAAAGCAATGTAAATAATGTGATAGGGATAACTGTTTTGGAGAAAGGAAGGAGCAAGAAAATGACTAGAGAGATAATTGCCAGAGACTGTTTACTTCAGAGTTGGAGATGAGAGATGGCAAGTTCAGGGATACAGGGTTTGGGATTTGCAGGTTGTGTTTTCAAGCTCAGCTTTTTTTCTACTGATGTGCATAAGTATTGTCTCACAGTACTGGAAGTTAGTAGGTAAATTTGCTCCTTCCAACTTTGTTCTTGCTTTAGCCTAAGTCATTCACTTAGTAGCCCATCTTTTAGAAGGAAGATTGATGTTGAAGGCTGTCCTGGCAGCTCTGTAAGAATTCAATAAGTGCCCCACATTTTCAGGCTCTATTCCTGAGGAGCTCACAGTGTTCATATCAATTAGCTGGCAGGGTTCTGAATCCTGAAAATGTTCTTTTATGCAATGAACATGGCAGTAAGCCAGCCCTGGCTCCCCTAGTGACAAACCATATGCTCAAATTCCCATTGTCCATAGATACCATGAACTTTTTAGAGAGGTCTGGCTCTGAAGCCTCAGCCATCACCTTGGAACTCTGTACTGCAGGAATTGCCAGGATTATACCAAGAGCTAGAATTCTTTCAAGTCATACTCTTTGAGTGCTATTCATCTTCTACATATACTTTTCTCTCCTAATAATATATAACTTTGTTGAGTGCTTTTACTCTGTCTGACATACTTCACTTTCATCTCCTAACGATCCCATGAGATATAGGCACAATTACTATTTCCATTTTACATATGAGGAGACTGAGACTTCAAGCAGTTAACTGACTTCCTGAGTTCATAGAGTTTGTTAGTGGCAGTGTACTTGGGAAGGCTGGGACTTGACCCTGGTGTGGACTATAGTCAGAGCTCATGCTCTCAACACTATACAATGACAGTTATTCTTGGGTACTTTGAACACAAAGGACATTCCCAGTAGGTCTTCAAGTATACGAACTGCACCAGAGCAAGTATAGAATTTTGAGATGCTAAAGTATTTTGAATTTAGCAAATCATGAGAGGCATTGTAGTCCTTCCCCTTCTTACTCTCCAATTATATCTGTATTCAAACAAATCATTTCAGTCTTGCATATAAGGTACAAGCATTTGGAGGAACAGTATTTTTGCAGGAGCACATCAAAATATTCCAACTTTCTGCCTCTTCATTCCACTGCCCCTTTACCCCCATCTGCACTGGTCACAATGTCTAAGCTAAGACAACACAGCTAGCTGCCAGCAGAAAATATGCCCAGAGTTCTCCCACAGATGTGCATTCTCATAGGAAATATAACGAAGCAATGCCAGATCATTGTTTTCCCAGCCTATTGTCTGAGTTCCTTTGAGAGCAATATAGTTACACCAATATTCTTCCCAATTTCTTTTCCTTTTCAAAGTTACTCAAATAAGATCCAGTTTTCTTCATTTCATTTCTTTTTTTCTCTACTGCTAGTTGTAAATGAACTAAAGGAATATGCATGACCTGACTTATAACAGGATGAAAGATTCCTATATGTTTTTGACTTGTGCTATTTAGGCATCAGCCTTACCCATGGGCTAGACCCTCTTTTTTTTCTCCTCTCTCTCTCACTCTTACACACACACACACACACACACACACACACACACTTTTTTTCATTAATTATTCTTTGAGTCAGTGGCCTGAGACACTTTAAGATAGAACATGATGATCCTTCATGCTGTTGGGATGCTGGCAAGAGAACAGTCAGTTGGAGGAGACTCAGTGGTTTGGAACCAGAGTGTTTCAGATTTACGTTACATAGGGATCACATGGCACTGACTCAAAGGTCCTGCTTCTCACTCAGCTCACGTGCCCTACCTGTTGATATATATGTCTGTACTTTCTTTCTAGCTCTCAGGTGTAGTTACTACTATTTATCTGTAGCAATAGCTGTTTAGTATGTTCTTCAACTTCCTTCAAAGTATAGATTTTATTTTATGACTATCATGGGAATAAAATGGAAATATAATATCTTATATGTAATAGAATATAAAGTACACACACAAATATCAACATATTTCCGTTACCTGCGCATAATCTAAAATCCAGAAGATTTGGATTGTTGTCTGCTTGGTGTTGAAGGCAAACCTGTGTACACCTCTCATAGAACCCCTTACTGAGTTTTGCAGCTTCATCCATGCCAATGACCTCTTCTAAGTCTGAAAGCTGGACTTTGCTATCTTGAAAGCTCTTATCAGTAAGTCACCCAGAAACCAATCATTCCTAATAAGTTTGATTTCAGTTTTAGGGCTTTTCCAGCAATGTCTTTGACTTAGGAAGGAGATAGGATTTATTGATTTTGGTGCCCTCACATTATTATTACTGCCATTTTCCTTCCCAGGGACACAACAGTCATCAGTCACTCTCCTAACACCAGCTATGACACAGCTCTAGAAGCTCGCATTCAGAAGGAGGAGGAAGAAATCCTGATGGCCAATAAGCGTTGCCTTGATATGGAGGGCAGGTAAGATGTTGATCTGGACCCTGGTGGATCTGAGAAGTTAGTATGGAGACCAGATACATCAATAGGGAAGGACAACATCTTCATTCACAACTGGGAAACCTGGTAATGTACCCCCACCCACCCCTACCCCCTGCCACCTTGTTACTTATGATTTGAGATGCAATGAGCTTTACCCTGTATTCTTACTCACTGTGGAATTCCAAGTAGTAGTTCTTTCCCCCATTGGCCTTGGTAATTGCTTTCCATCTGCCCTCTGCCAGAACTAAACTGTTGATATTTGCACTCTGGAGTATTCTTTCTAGCACCACACATCAGAGTGCTCAGTAAAAGGACATCCATTCATATGGTACCTGATGCCTCTTATAAACTCAAGATCATTTACTTGTTACCTAAAGGTTGTGACCCATCTATAGAAGTTCTCACATTATCACTGACTTCATTTCTGTTGACTAAGATTCTGTACTATACTACCCACTATTAGCAGTTTACTCTCATATACAGCTTTGTCTTCATCAATATTTTACTTTGGCTTCCCAAAATTTAATCAACAACTCCTGGATGCTCTGCCCTATCCATTTGGATGTGCAGAAAGGCACTTAAAAAATGTAGCATACCCTCTCTTGTTTTACAACTGAGAAATAACTAGGATACCCTTTAGTCAAAAGAATAACAGAAGCTCAAGCCCATGTAGTCAGTGAAACCAGAACATGGAGGTGGCAACATGGTATTTATGTTTTTTTTTTGTCTTTGGCTCCCAGGATTAAGACCCTCCATGCCCAGATTATTGAGAAGGATGCCATGATCAAGGTACTCCAGCAGCGTTCCCGGAAGGAGCCTAGTAAGACGGAGCAGCTGTCATCCATGCGGCCAGCAAAGTCTCTGATGTCCATTTCTAATGCTGGATCTGGCTTGCTCTCCCACTCTTCCACCCTGACTGGCACCCCTATCATGGAAGAGAAACGGGATGACAAGAGCTGGAAGGGGAGCCTAGGTAATGACAACAAATAAGGAAGATTAAAGTGGCATGCTTTGAGAGAGCTCTGACTTAGATATGTGCTCACATAGCTAGGGAAAGGAGTCATGGTCCAGATTCTAGAGAGGAAGATATAGCATTGGAGTTTTGTCCTCCTGAGATGCTAGCTGCATATCAGGAGCTCCCCCACACTGTGAAGTCTGACTGAGAGAGAACATTGGTTGAAGCCAAGGCCTTAGAAGATAAGAATCCTGAGTTCTCTTTAGGTGGGAGGAAAAATAATTTTTCCCTCTAAAAATTCTCAGATTTGGCCTTTACCATGTGGGATCTTTTGTTTGTGTTCAAAGCCCATGCAGCCTTCCCTTCCTGCAGTATTTTTTTTTTAATTTCAACTTTTTCTGTGTTCTTTTCTCCCATAAAATTCGAAGACTCAGAGTTCTTGTTAAGCTAACTGGAGCTGGGTGGCAAGCTTTTGTTACCAGAATGTTCTGATATGAGAATAGAATGTACTTTTTCAATTCATCCCTGTCCATTGCTTCTCCTCTAGTCCTCTGATGAACTGATTTTTGGGTTTGCATGAGTACAGAGTAAACAGTTAGACCCATTCATATTTTTCCTGAACCTCCTACAAGGAAAAAGAGATAATGGCATGTCTGCATTTGAATAAAATACAGTTTTCTAACCTTTTTCTGTCTTTCCTCTGTAGGCATTCTCCTGGGTGGAGACTACCGTGCAGACTCTGTCCCTTCAACACCTTCACCCGTGCCGCCCTCAACTCCCTTGCTCTCAGCTCACTCTAAGACAGGCAGCCGAGATTGCAGCACCCAAACAGAGCGGGGAACTGAACCAAACAAAACTTCAGCTGTTACTCCCATCTCTATTCCTGCTACAGTTGCCACTACCACCACTGCTGCTGCCATCACTGCCAGTGCTGCTACCAACACCACCACCATGGTAGCTGCTGCTCCAGTGGCTGTTGCTGCTGCTGCTGCCACTGCTGTCCCATCTTCAGCAACTGCTGCCACTGCTGCTCTTGCTGCTGCTGTTTCTCCAGCTGCCACTATTCAGATTCCAGCTGTTGTTGCTACTGTTGTTGCTCCTACTGTTGCCACTGCCACTGTTCAGGTTGCTCCAGCTGCTCCAGCTCCGGTTCCAACTCCAATAGTGGCTCAGGCTTCTGCTCAGGCTCAGACTCAGACACCAACTCCATCTTTGGCTGCAGCTGCTAATCCAACTCCAGCTCCAACTCCAGCTTTGGCTCAGGCTGAGGCTCCTACAACTTCAGCTGCTGCTTGTGGACCACGGCATTTGTCTATACCAAATTTGACGTGTAATCCAGATAAGACAGGTAATAATTCTCTGTACCAGGTAGCTTTTGATTCTGCCCCTCAATTACATATTTGTTTGTTGATGCCTGCTGTTTGGGCATAGTTGATCATTTGGAGGGAGGTTCTTCATATTCTAAAGAGGATTATCAGAAGAGAGGAGGGTGGGGAGTTTGTAAATGACTTACCTGACACCAGGATGGGAACAGGGATGAGTCAAGGCCTTTCTCCAAATAGAGGTAAATAAATGTTCAGATGAACAAGGCAGGGTGGCAAGCAAGTCTCACTTGGCCATTGACTTTATACGGGCTTTAAAGCTGTCCATTTCTTGAAATTTGTGTATTTACGCTGTCCCTATGTGTTTTCTAATCCCTTATTTCTATTTAGATGGTCCTGTTTTTCACTCCAGTACTCTGGAAAGAAAAGCTGCTGTTCAGATCCTGGGTCAAGAGCCTGATGCAGAAATGGTGGAATATCTCATCTAAATGGCCTACTCATGAGCTGCAATTTATTAGCAAGAATGATTTTAATCTTTTGTACCATTTGTTGTTCTTATTTTGAGGGTGAGAACAAGGGTTGGGGGATGTTTTTAAAGGGACTTTTTATTGAGACATTATAGTACTTACATAGTACCATATGAACTCCAACTCTTTTGGTACACTTAGAGTACCTCTAAAGACTGATTAATCAGAATGTGCTCTAAAGATTATCACTTGGATTCATACAAATATTGGGATGTTGATAGCTGGATATACACCAAATGTGTTCAATGTGCTTAAATTTGTTTATCTTTTTTATATTCCAGATATTTTTTTCTTGAAGAGTGCAGTAGGTTTGGAAGACAGTATGTATTATGTAGTTTAGAAGTGGAAAGCCAGAGAGAATTTGACTGTTTGCTGTTTTGTAGAATTACCATCTAGACAGCATCCAGAGAGAGTTCTTGCTTCAGTGTCATGAAAGGGAATAGTTTTGGGAGCCATGTAAACTGGAAGAAAGGCAGGGAGTATTGGGGTGTGGAAGGGTGCTAGAGCTAATTTTCCCTTCCAATTTTCAGCTACCCTATGCCAAGAGATTGTTTTTATCTTCATTTCAATGGTGCTTTGGAAGTAGAGTCTTTTGTTTCCCTCTGGGAGGTTCATAACATTCATATATATACTCTGGAGTAATTTATGCATTTGGGTAATTAATATATTGCTTTCAGCTGCTAGGATAGTCAATTAGCTGAAACTTACTCTCTTAGTGGCTTTGATGGAGAATTGCATGAGGGGCTTGCTATATGTAGACCTCTGTGGTCTGCGTCTAGCCATGAATAGCTTGCTTGCCTTTCCTGAGACCAATGTACTTAATGTCTGTTTCTTCTTTAGCACAAATTCACTGGCTGTGTCACCAGTCTCAAATTGCCAATCATTTGCAAAATGAGGAGGCATTTTTGGTGACAGATTGAATGCTTTGAATTTCTGGTGACTATTTTGAAATAACTCATTTTGTTTTCCTAAATTATTAGCCATATTTGACCTCCAAGGGAATAGCAACAGAAGCCCAAAGTACTATGCTGCAGTGGGAGAGAGGTGAGATGCAGTAGTATCCTCAGCTACCTCTTTTCATGCATGGCCAGTGACTCCATCTTGGAATACTTGTGTAGAACAGCAAGAGATGCACATGTGGACAGGGACCAAGGAGGTCATGGCTCCAAGCTTGGCCTAAGGGTTGCCTCCAGGGACACAGAAGGGCTGCTTCTTGCCATAGGCCCTGCTCTGTGTCATTGATCCTTCATTAAGCTAAATTCATGGTCAATGTCAATATCAGTTTTCATGGGGTTTGGGGGAGTGTGGGGAATGGGGGTAATATGTAAGGGTGAGAGGAAGAAGTTTGGGGATCTGTTAGTTAGAAACCAGATTAATAGAAGAATATGTCTGATACATTATAGTGTGAGGCATAGTGTCTGGAAGGAACTATAGCAATACAATAGCCCTACCCCATCATTTTGGTGATGAGGAATCTGACATCTGGAGAGTTTAAGTGACTTTTCAAGGTCATACAACACAGCTTTCCACTCTGCCAAATACCATGCTTATGTTGGGAAACATTCATATATAGAAAGCCCCATTTTAAAAAAGGTATTTTTACAGTCCAGGGCATATGAATTTTCTCAAATATCCCTGCCTTGAGGAGATTCTCTAGGGTTCTGAGTTCCTATCTTGCCACTCCTGCAATGCCTTGTGCAAGGTTTTCCTCTTTCCTGACTGTGACTTCAGTATAGAGTCACATGAAATATCTGCCGTAAGAAATCAACCTCACTTCTGTTGCTATGAGATTGGTTGTCTTGGATTATTTTACAGAGTTCCTCTGTAACGATAGGAATGATCTATTTAATAGTATTCTTTTTTTCTTGTGTCATTCCTAATTACTTTTCAAAGAAATGATTTTGTGTGGGGGCAAGGAAGAGATAAGAGGGAAAGGGGTGTGATTTTCTTTTAGCCAGTCTTGACATTTTAAACAATAAAGTGATTATCCTATACATTAGTCCTCAGTTATTAAGTGAATCCCAAATGAAAATTAAAAGTAAAGTTGTGTTCCTACTCATTTGTACTACCCTTTAGTCATAGGGGGGAAAAACTTAAATAGTAAAAACAACAAGTAGCAAACTTTAGTACTGCTACTTTCTATCTAATTAAATAAGTAAAAATAAAAATCAACCTTTTCATTTACTCTCTTTATGGTTATAACATATTGCCAGAATTTTTGCTAGCTCTGGGAGCCATTGTTTTAATTACATTCTGTAAGGTGACAAATGTCATGCATTCCACACTATGTGGCAGCCATCTCTTTAGGTTCATATGTTTTGGGGAAAGGAGGAAGTTCTTAGTTAAGTATTATTTTGAACTTTCCACAACATCTCTGCCACATCACACCAGAGGGGGTCCTTTTTGGCTCAGTTTTTAATCCTAGGTAATTTGCTAAAATAAATTGCACATCTAAGAGATGGAAGAAGTCCATGTCAGTGTATTATGTTTACGAAGAAGATAGATTAAGCCTTTTTAGAAAGTCTCTAATAGGTATCATTTTTAAAATTCAGGTTTATGGGAGAAATCTCAAGGTAGCCACCTTTTCACAATTGTGTCAATGTGATATTGGGGGATTTTTCTGCATTCCCATTTATCTATGCATTTTACTGGCACTTCAGAACAGGAGAGTGACCTTGTTGTCTTATATTGCAAGGCGGTCTGTGAGGACCTTCTAAGTCAGATTTACTTCAATGTCCCATGTACAGAAAAACTTCATTAGAACAAACTTTACTTGATACAAAATTCTTATTAACAATTTTTTATTAAATAAAAGTAGCTTGAGTTTTCTTACAAAATCATGTATCTTGATTTTTGTTTTAATGAAGGATTTGTTTTCAGTGCTGCTTTTAAGCTTCAGGATGAGAGGACAGCAGGAACTTGAAATACCTGCCATTATCTGCCATAGGACACATTCTAAGAGACCTGTCCCATTCTCTTTTTCTTATTACACAGTTGGGTATGTACAACAATTGGAAAATGAACAAACTTATTGTGCAAACTACTTTTTTATGAAAAGTCTAAATACTAATAATGTGGCAACTTAAAGTGTATACTTATGCACTAATTTTTATACATTATATCCTCATGTCTGTTAGCCATACAATCTCCTGTTATCTCAATTTCTCATTCCCATGTAGAATATGTTAGTTAAATGTGTGCATTCTTACTGAACATGTTTTCAAAGGAAGGCATCAGCCATGGACTAATTGCTACCAATTTCAACATGGTATGATCCTTGGAATGTATCTTCCAAGTGCCATCCATTATCAGTAGGACCAGGGGTTTGGAGTTTGTTTTTTTTTTCTGGTAGCTGCAATGTGTTACATAAAGCCATCAAGCCTCTTTCTGACATCCCTTTTGATTAATAGCATGTGTTTGTAAAATGGATAGCTGGGGTTGACAGATGGCTAGAGAAGAATCACCTTTGGTTTGAAATGTATGTGGCCCCATAATGATTAAGACCCCATTCTGTAATCAACTGAGCTAGTTCCAATAAAATTAAGCAGGTTTGAATCCACTTTGTGCCTACCTTTTCACTGACAATAAAGTTACCTATTTTAAAATGCATTACTGTGTGGAAAATGCTTTGGTGTTTACCTGACAGATGTTTTATCTAAACTTGTATCAGTGATTACTTTCAATTCAGTATGCAGAGAAATCGCCCTTTAAAGGCAGCATGCAGAAGAATTTGCATTTTCTTAAAGTATGGAATTTGATTATAAAGTATTAAGATATCACCACTGGTTGTATGCTCTAATCGAGGGGTGTGTGTGTGTGTGTGCGTGTGTGTGTATGTATTTTTAAATACTTTCAGGCAGCATATATTAAAAGCTTTGCATCTTTTTATCTCCTGGTTCCAGGGGATAAAGTGATGGCCACCCAAAGCAGACAATTCATCATTTGGTTAGGATTTTGGAAGGCCCCTTGACATTCCCTTTGTACCCTTGTTCTTATGCCAATTCATCAGTTTTGGTTGAGGGAGCTTGTTAAAAGCAAATCAATACCACAAACAAGTTGGCTCTTCACTGAAAATGTTAAAGCTGCCTTTACACTGCCCTCCTTGTGCCTCCTGTTTACCACTGAGTCCCAGCTTGACTGAGATGATGAGATTTCCACAGGCTTGTAAATGACACTTTTTGCATAAAATAGACTTGATGGTTGTTACAGAATAAATGGGAGAAGGCATATAATTCATTCGAAATTTTATTTTTTAATTAAGTTGGGCTGCATTCCTCTCCATAGTTATGATAAGCACTTTGAAAACTGTATGCATGAAAGCCCAACCCTCTTTTTTCAGGACAAAGAAGATGGTATTAAGTTAACCACAGCTTCTTACAAAGTTTTGTGAAGCATTCCTTTCAGAAATATATTGTGCCTGGTTCTTAATGAATAGCCAGCCATTTGTGGGAAGAATAAGCAAGTGTTCCTTCAAAAATATCACACTGATGCCTTTCTAAGATATTATCCAGTATTATAACTGATCTAATTATCTGTGTGGTACTTCATCTCCTTTCCTGTGAACCTGCCCTACTGTGATAAGCAATTAGTACAGTCCATGAATTACACAGTTGCAGAAACAGACACCTCCTGCTTCCCACCTTCTCCACCTCCATCTTTTTCTGCAGGAAGGTTTTTATTGGAGGAAAAAAGCATAAGTGATTTGGTCTTCAAACACTATATATTTATTGGCAATCACCCTGGTATTTGAGGGAAGACCCCTATGTCAGTGAGATTCCAAAAAGAAAATGTTCTCCACAACCTTAGAATTTCATACCACATCACAAGTATTTATTCCTCAGATGTACCAACTGACCAAGCCCATGGTATTTGTTTTGGCTCCCATGTTGTTTACATTTGCCGTTATCTCAACCAATGGTTTCAGGCATGTTTGAGCTGTTGAACAACTACTACCTATTACATGTCATTATGTAAAAGGCCCTAAAGTTTAAAAGCACAGTCTGTGATTCTAATTTATTAGAGAAAATTCCATGCACACATGCACGTACACACAATTAAAATTCATGGTGATGTAGGAAATGGAACAAGTTTCAAGATACAGAAAAAATGCAAAGAAGGGCATAGGGTGGCATAGACAGAATGTAAAGGCAGGACACTGAGTTGAGCTTTGAAGGATGTGTGAGCATTAAAATGGTGAACTAGGGAATGGGGATGAACATTCCCTGCAGAAGGAATAACATGTGCGAAAGCAATTTCATTATGTTAGACCTGCAATCAAATGAAGACTGTGTTCCTAATGTCAAAGGCCCTGGAGAACTACTCTGAATTTTAACATCATCATAATGAAAATTTACAGACTCACTAGGGTGGTAGGTACGGGTCCATGAGTCAAAAGAACATGGAGTTCTAGTCCTAAATCAGCCACTAAGCAAGGCCCTGGACAAGTTCCTTAAGATCAGAGAGGTTTATCAATAGAACAAGGATAGATACCTATCCCTGTGGAACTCATGGAGAGAGGATAAAAGAGCTTCACAAAGTGAGAATATAAAAAGATGCCAGTCAGAACAATGGGCTGAATCTATAAAGATGAAATGGTTTCTTTAATTTTTTATTAAAGAAAACTTCAAACACACATGTAAACAGAATAGTATAGGGCACCTCCACATATCCTTTGCTGAGTTTCATTATTATAAACTTACCAATGCATGGCCAATCTTGTTTCATTTATCACCCTTACCCATCCACCCTCTATTATTTTTTCCTATGTTATTTTGAAGCACATCCCAGACGTTACAGCATTTTATCCAGAAATATTTCAGTATTTATTAATACAAAAATTTTAATAGTGGAAAATTTGAAGTGCTACTCCTAGAAACAAAATATATAACCCACCAACCAAAAACAACAACAACAAAAAGATAGCATATTTGTGCTCTGGTGTTTACAAACTTTTTAAAAAATCTTTGCTCCTGCCTTATATTAAAACCTACAGTCTTAAAAATGGAGGGGTTCATTCTCCCACAACCCGCATATCAAAGAGGAAGATACGTACTTTTAAAGGCTTTCCAGTGCAGGCTCTAAGCTATTATTCATCATCCTCCATTGGATCATCCAGTTCGTTCTTGTTTTCTCTCATCAATGTATTTGGTCACTAACCCAAGCTTTTGGCCCTTGGATTACAGTTGTCCAGTTGTCCTCTCCAGCCCCAAATGACCCAATCAGCACCCTGGCCTATCAAGTTTGTTGACCTCTCCAGCTCCACTGACCTTCACCTCAAATCCAGTGCACTTCAGCCTGCTGTGCTAACCCAGACCTGGTCAGCATGCAGAACTGCTTCACCAAGGGAATCACGTACACGAGTACCCCATTGTCTGGCCATAGTCATGCATCCTACCGGTTCTCCTATTCTGACCCTATTTACCCTTCAATTTCTAAGAGACCTCAAGTCCATTGATGCCCCACTTCTTCCTACTTTTTTAGACCTGAACTACCTGATCTGGCCTCATGTTCAAATACCTGAATCTTCAAATCATTCATATCCCTTAAAACCTCAACCATTCATCAGAAGACAGAAACTCATGAATCATCCCTGACATTTCCCTCTCTCTCGTAGTTGATCCATCACTGATGCTAACAAAATAAATTGTAAAACCATTCACTACCTTCCAACTCTACTGTTAATAGTACAGGGTACTTCCACATGTCCTTTGCTGGGTTTGCTGGGATAATATTTTAAGCTAATACTATCTTTCACCTACACTATTTCGATAGCATATTCACTTAACTTCATCTGCCCCTAACTTGTCATATGCTTTTATATTTATTCAGCAACAAATATAATTAGTAACATGTCATTCCCCAGCTTAAAATCTTTCTTTTTTTAATTTTTAAAGATTTTTTTAATTTATCTATAGAGGGGAAGGGAAGGAGAGCGGGAGAGAAATATCAATGTATGGTTGCCTCTCATGCGTCCCCTGCTGGGAACTGGCCTGAAACCCAGGCATGTGCCCTGACTGGGAATCAAACCATGGTTGTTTGGTTCACAGGCCTGCACTCAATCCACTGAGCTACACCAGCCAGGGCCCTTGCTTAAAATCTTTCAAAAGCTTCCCTTTGCAATCATAATAACTGGGGCCACGAGAGGTAAAATGATTAACTCTGGATTGTGGATTTGAAACCCAGATATCTTGGGCTCTTATTATAGTGGAATCATTATCATGCCTTATTCTATTTATGCTTACAAGATGCTGTTACTGCTATGACATCATTATTTTCTCTGATATTAACCTAGAACAGAAGTTCTTGAAATTCTTTTTTTTTAAAAAACTTTGATCGTTCAATTACAGTTATCTACATTTTCCCACATTACTCTCCCCTGCCCTACCCACCTCCCACATTCAATCCTCCCTCTCACATTCTCTTTGTCCATGGGTCTTTTATACATGTTCCTTGACCTGACCCTTCCCCTTCTTTGCCCCATTATCCCTTCCTCCTTCCCCTTTGGTAACTGTCAGTTTGTTCTTTATTTCCATGTCACTGGTTCTATTTTGTTTGCTTGTTTGTTTTGTTGATTAAAACAATCTGTACTGAAATCACCTCAGGTGTTTATTCAATATGCACTTCCTTGCCTTTCCTGTAGAGAAGCTTATCTTGTAGTTCTAGGGTAAAACCCAGGAATTTGCATTCTAACAAGCTTGCAGGAGTTCTCGATGCAACATATTTTGAGAAACACTGACCGAGGATTTCCTGGTATTTATCTTCTTGTCCCCTTTTCAGTTCCCCTGCTACATAATAGACTCCCCACTATACATAGTTAAATGATTAAGTCTGTTTGGACATTAACTATCACACACACTCTTACTTCAGTAGGTGGACATTTTATTTTCTTCATTCACCCTTAGTACTGGATTAACCAAAAAGTCCATTTAGTTTTTCCATAAAATAAAAAACGTGTTTCTCATTTTCACCAATAATTTTATTGATTTGGATATTTTGAGTATGTTGGCTATCTCCCACATGGTATAACATTAATTGTTCTCAGTTAATGTCTCGATTTGATCACTACCAATTTCAACTGGTCTATCCAACTGTGGAGCATCATCTAACAAGATATCTCCAGCATGAAACTTCTCAAACAACTCTTGACACTTTCAATCAGTTATAGCACCTTCTCCATACACTACACAATTCATTTTTTAGCCTTTCAGTTGGATTTTTACCTTCCTTGAAATAATAAAGTGTAATATGCCGAAAATGTTGTCCATTTTCTTCCATCTTCAATATTTAAATTGGCACAGAAATTTACCAATTTTGATGTTTTAAATGTATGCTGATATGACAGCTGTCAAATACAATCTAACAAAATTGTTTTGAATGAAGTTAAAGACAACTAAGGGCTACTACAGCTATCTTATGGAAAAAAACAAGTGAACTTTTTGGCCAACCCACTATTTATGCTAAAATATCTGCCTATTCTCAGATGTGACTTTTTGTCATCCAGATATGACTCTTAAGTGGCTGGATTCACTGCTCTTATCAAATAAGACATTTTAGTTACTTTTGTTGTTGGTTTACATGGCTTGTAGTCCTTGAGACAACCACAGCCATATTTATGATCTTGGCCAGTTCATGTGACTCTAATGACTGTTCTGTAATATGAAGTCTCTGGATTATGATCTCTAATATCTCTTCTGGCTCTTATAGTTCTCGATTCCATGAGACTAAATACTACCTCTGAGGTCAGAAATTCTTTCACGTGGATCCAAAATTGGCTATGTGGCACAGATAAAAAATATTCTGAAATCTGAACATACTAAAATATTCTACAAGCCTAAGATCTATTCAAGCTTTAATTTCTTCCCACTGGTTCTTCCCACTTTTGATATTTTATTCTCCTGTGTTAGCTATACCTACTCCGTTTTTCTACTACACATGTTATTTCTCAAAAAAGACATGTCTACAAGGATAAATTTCCTCCAAATATAAGGAGATCAAAATAGGGAAAAGGCAGAACAGTTAACATTACCTTTAAGATACACTTCTATAGTCATTTGCATTTATTCAGTTGTAGGGGACTGAGTGGCACAAACAAGGGAAAGTAAAAGGGAAATAATTAAGGCATATATCATGTTTCAGCAGATGGCCAATGAGGGATAGCAGCCACTGAGCCACCATGATACCCATGAGACTAACTAGAGCTAGGAAAAGGGAAACAACATTTTGCAACATCCTATGTATTAGAAACTAGTTGTGTGACAAACACATAACGTACATGTTCTTCGCAAAAATCAAATTGAAAAGATCCAAAATAAAAAAGTATGTGTCTTTTAAAACTTATTTTTTTCTCTCACATGCAGGGGCAGATCCACATCTTGTGAGTCTTGGAGACTTGACAGTTTGAAAGGCTGTCTTTATGAAGTATTTTTTTAAAATATAAATACACAACCATATATTAATGTATTTAGAATTTAGAAATCACAACTAATTACAAATTTTGAAAATGTGATAAATATAACAAAATCACAACAAAAAAGAAAGACAATTTTTTTCCTTGTTAACAGCCCAACACACCTCTACAGTACTGTTTTTATACTTTTGGCTTTATATTTTTGTTTGTTTCTTCATAGGACAAAGATTTTGTACTATTTTCTGTCAAGAAAATAGGAAGATAATTTAGTCTTTCCACTAGCATGGTTAATTAAAGTGTATTTTTCTTACTGGTAGTTGGAAAGTTAAAGCATGCAACTTCACACACTTGAAGTACAGCTGATGCTTATACAACTTATTCGGGTTTGTGTTCTACAAACATAAGAATCTTGATAAATTATATTTTATGCAATTCCCAGCAAAGAATAAATAAAAGTATATACATAATTGACATTATTATTATTATTATTATTGCATATATTATTAACAGAAGAAAACTTAGTCTGTGTTTAGGCATTAGGGATAACTGAATACACTGCATACCATTTTACATATTAGGTATTGACAGAATTTTCCATAGATTAGCTTCTGGACCCATACATTTCAAAACTTTTTTCAGTACCCAGGTACTTTCAGTGCCAAGTTCCAGAAGATACATTCATATAGTGATGAGACCTCTGGGCAAGAATAAGCATTTCTGGAAGCCATTCCTGTACCAGAATAGTTTAGCAATGATTTGTCTATACACAGGACTGACTTCAAACCACATAGCTATATGTCACTAAACACAAACTAACTATATCTCCAACTGAACTTTCCCTTT
This sequence comes from Carollia perspicillata, assembly GCA_004027735.1. Taxonomy (NCBI): domain Eukaryota; kingdom Metazoa; phylum Chordata; class Mammalia; order Chiroptera; family Phyllostomidae; genus Carollia; species Carollia perspicillata. The sequence continues at coordinate 85,290 of PVKM010000580.1, forward strand.
GCTGGATCTGAAACATGAGAGAAAATGTAATAGAGGGAAATCAGACTGGAAAGAGATAGCAGTTATATTAATTAGGATTCTACAGAAAAATGAACAAGCAATAATTGTATATGTGTGTATGTATATGCACATGTGCATGTGTGTATACACGAATGCACATATATGTATATGTGTGCATATATACATACACTCACACATACATGTATACATGGATAAATGTCATGCATGTATGTGTGCGTATGTGTGTACGTGTGCATATATGTACACATATGTATATATGGCAGGTTTGAAATATTAAGGCAGCGTTGCTTTTGCTTTGGGAAACCTCAGCATTCTCTCTTATGGTCTTCAACTGATGGGATATGGCCCACCCATATTATAAAGGGTTATCAGCTTTACACAAAGTTTACTGATTTAAATGTTAATCATATCTAAAACATATCTTCATAGCAACAACTAGACTGGTATTTGACCAAACAACAGTACAGTATAGCCTACCTAATTTGACAGATAAAGTTTGCGATCACAGTAGTCTTAACGAATTTTAACCAATAAATTATGCTCTCTTATTTCTGCAAATAGTATAGAAACACACTACCATGTGATCTAATTGCTAGGGATCCTCCCAGGGCATTGGGCTGGACAACGAGCACATGAAATTTATATGCCACATCCAATTTATTAGCAAATCCCATTTTTTCCACCTTCAAAATATACCCAGAATCTGATCTCTTCCACTGTGTTCTATTAGTTACATCTTCTTTTGTTGTATCACCATCTCTTCCAAAGTTTAATCTCTACTTTGACTTTTTCATTCAGAGAGTTGATTATCTCATTTTTAAAAAAGTTTTTGAGGAACGTTTGGTTATAATTTTTATCTAGTCAGTGGCAACATTTTGTATGGTGTTTGTTTTTGTTGCAATTTTCACCTTTAAAAGATAGTGTGGAGTACTTTCATCAGTATTGTGTTGGTTCCTTTTTCATTATCCATCTTAGAATAGTTTGGATTATTCTGTTTTCAGCTGTTTGCAGGAGATTCCAGTGATGGAAAATGGGCCAGAGTAGCCTTCTTCCATGCTACACTGTCCCAAAATTTCTATCCCTTGCAAGCAGAAGAAGGTACATCTTACTACAAATATGGCCCCTCTGTGTAGTTTTTTTTCTAATCCCACCTTGTTAGCCTCTGCTATCCAAACCTAGTCCAGGACAATATCTGGACAAGGTTTACTGCACTACTCATCGTAATTACTGGTCCTGTTGTTGCAAACTAGGGAAATAGCTTTGATACCTCATGATGTACTAGTCACCTTCAGGAGTATATTTCTGTTGAAGCTTACTGAGATCTGTTGTACCCTTTCTACACTACCAGTACTCTCTCTCTTCACTTCTCATCCCTTCTTCCCAATCCCTTCCCTATCTTGGATACTTTTGGCAGCTGCAAGTTTATTTTTGAGTCTGTAGAGTTTATCTATTTAGTAGATAGAATGGAACTTGTACTCTTTTTTCAATGCCCTTGTTGCTCTTGCATAATTTCTAAGAAGTAAAAAGGAAAATGCTGATTTATGCAGCCATTTTAATATAAGTGACCCTATTTTTGTTCATTGTTATATCCTCACAGCCTAGAATAGTGCCTGTATAAAGTAGGTGCTCACTGATTATATTTTTTGATAGGTGAATGAATGATCAACCCAGTAAACTGCATTCTCCACCTCTGTATCTGAGCTATTGTGGTTGCTGGAGAAAGCTGAGTAAATTGGTACTGCTGTACATTCTAGAAGCTCCAATTTTAGCTGGGAACTTCTATATTTGCCCTTGGCCAGTTTCTTGTTCCTGCCAGAAAGTATTCCACATATAGCTCTCTTCTCACACAGCCTATAAATACCCACCTCCCTTATTCACAGATAGCCTCAACTCTACTTCAGTGTGAAAGCAGAATTTTCATTTGGCAACCCAAAGTTCATATTAAAAATATATAACAATAGGACTTACACTCAAGATGGAGGCATAGGTAAATATGCCTCACCTCTGCACACAACTCTAAAAAAATACACCTACAGTACAAACCAAATACCTCAGGAGTGAGGGATCCTAGCCCTAGTCCATACCACCCAGCCCAGGTTCCCAGCACCAAGAAGATAAATCCCCAAAACTTCTGGTGGTAAAAATCCAGTGGGGGTTGGGGCAGCAAAAGAAACTGTGTCTTCTTAAAGGGCCCACAGTGAGCTTAGGAATCATGCAGACCCACCTGCTTTGGGATTCAGCACCAGGGAAACAGTGAGAAGGGCACCAGTGGCATATGGGGAGAAAGTGGCATGTGAATGGGGAGACACTTCCTCCTGGGCAAAACTCTAGAGGCCAGGCAGCAGTATTGTTCTCTCTTTGAGCCCTCTCCTACACAGAGCAACAGAGCAGTGACATGGGTTGCCCCACCCCATATAACTTAACAGGTGTGTTAAGACAGGGAGTCAAAGCAGCTCTACCTAATACACAGAAATAAACTCATGGGGCTAACAAAATGAGGAGACAAAGAAATAGGGCCCAAACAAAAGAACAGAACAAAACTCCAGAAAAAGAACTAAATGAAATGGAGATAAGTAACCTAGCAGATGCACAGTTCAAAACACTGGTTATTAGGATGCTCCAGGAACTCATTGGGTACTTCAATGTCATAAAAAAGACCCAGGAAGAAATAAAAGTTGCATTAAGTGAAATAAAGAAAATTCTTCAGGGAAATAACAGTGGAGAGGATGAAGTGGAGAATCAAATCAATGATTTGGAACACAAGGGAGGAAAAAGCATTCAGTCAGAGCATCAGGAAGAAAAAAAATAATTTAAAAAAATGAAGAGAGGCTTAGGAACCTCTGGAACATCTTTAAATGTATCAACATACAAATCACAGGGGTGCCAGAAGGTGAAGAGGAAGAGCAAGAAATTGAAAACTTATTTGAAAAAATAATGAAAGAAAACTTCCCTAATTTTGGTGAAGGAAATAGACATACAAGTCCAGGAAACTCAGAGAGTACCAGAGAAGATGGACCCAAAGAGGACCACACCAAAACATATCATAATTAAAATGCCAAAGGTTAAAGATATAGAGGATATTAAAAGCAGCAAGAGAAAAGCAGACAATTGCCTACAAAGGAGTTCCCATAAGACTGTTGTTTGGTTTCTCAATAAAAACTTTTCAGGCTAGAAGGTACTGGCAGAAAGTATTCAAAGTGATGAAAAACAAGGAGCTACAACTTAGATTACTCTATCCAGCAAAACTATCATTTTGAATCAAGGGGCAGATAAAGTGTTTCCCATAGAAGGTGAGGCTAAAGGAGTTTGTTATCACCAAGCCATTATTATATGAAATATTGAAGGCACTTATTTAAGAAAAAGTAGATCAAAACTATAAACATTAAAATGGCAATAAATTCACAACTATCAATAATTGAATCCAAATAACAAACTGAGGAAACAAGAAGAATAGGAACAGAATCATGGATATAGAGATCATTTGGAGGGTTATCAGTTGGGAAGGGAAGGAAGAAAAAAGGGGAAAGGTGCAGAGATTAAGAAGCACACATTGGTAGGTACAAAATAGGGGGATACTAAGAATAGTATAGGAATTGTATAAGCCAAAGAACTTATATGCATGACCCATTGACATGAACATAAGGTGGGTGCAGGGATTGCTGGAAGGCATGGGAGTACCACGTGGAAGGGGAGAAAGTGGAAAAAGTGGGACAACAGTAATTGTATAATCAATAAAAATATATTTTAAAAATAAAGTCTTTAAACCCTTGAATATATATATAAACAATACACAGAGTACTGCCACCAATCACTCAGAAATCACTTTAGCTGTCTGCAAATAGCTGCTGTTGCCACATTGGTGTTAACCAGCTCGTAATCAGCCTCAGAAACAACCTTAACTTCCAGCCCTCTCAAACAGCAAACTTACCTATGACTCCATTCAACTCATGTTTTTCCTCCAGTCTGTGAGGATAAAGCATCCTTTTTCCAGATCAAGATTGACATCACTGCTTAGACCTTTGCTCTCGCCTTCATCCTCATCTCCTTGGGATGAGGAGATGATCCACTCATGAAGTTCCCTTTGATCCACTCATGAAGTTCCCTTTCTTTTATCTGCAACCTGTTCCCTCCTGCCTGATCCTCCTCTCTATAGAATTAATGTGCTCAAGCTGCAGGTTCATCTCTCATTTTACAAACTAGGACAGAGGTGAAGAAAGAAACTGGGATTCAGAAACTATCAGAAAGGGGAGAGAGTGCTGTAATGAAAAACACCAATGAAGACAACTGTACTTGAACAACAATTTTAAAAAACCACCAATGATTGGAATTTGAAATGGAAGAGGCTAAAGCCAGCCACTTGAGCACTTCCAAATCCAAGTATTGGCTGTTCTGAAAATTGAAACAGGGCTGAATTCTTGGAGTAGATCAGTAAGCCTAGCTATGGAGAAGCTGGGATGGGCAGAGGCAGAGACAAGGTAACTGAGGAGGAGGTGGCTGATAATAGTTGACTTTAATTTGAAGGGTTCTTAAGTGAAGAGTAAGATTTACATTATGTGGCTCCTGGACTAGGTCTAGGAGCAGGGGGTGAAAGCAAAAGAAAGGAAGATTTATGCAAGAAGAAGAAGAGCTTTCTATCAGAATTATTTGATTTGATGATGATTAGCTCCTCATCTTGTGTATAGTCTAGAGGCCAAATTATCACTAACAGACATTTACCAAACCATACTGTAATTATTTATTCATGAGACTTCTTCAGGGCTAGGACACATATGATTTATTTTTGTATTCTCAGCATTTGGCACCATGCCTGGTTCAATGCCTGTTACATAGTATGTACTCAGTCATTATTAGTTATTAATGATACAAATAATGGTGAGTTCTTAGTTAATGATCCATAAAATGGATGCATTATCATATAATTAAAATAAGCATCATGAGGCTGAGATGGCAGAAATACTTTTCCTAAAATGATATTCTGATAGTTGCCATAAAGACGAAATAAGGTATTTGTGAAAACACTTTGCAAATTATAAAGTGCTATACCAACATTTAAGTGTTTTCAGTGAGTTCATAATCATGGCCCAGCCCTATTGTAGGCCTTATAAGTAATTCACTAATATACAAACCTAGGTCCTCGATTTTGAGAAACTTACAACTCAAGGAGACCAAATAAATGTATATGAAAGAATAGGAAAGCACTTCAGTGCTAAATTGTTTGGTGCTATTTGTTTGTTTACGTAACAGTACTTTCGGTGCCCAAGGGATCAATGTAGCCCTGTTACTTTATTAGAGACTGCTGACATTCTCTAAGACCTGACTATATTGATTCCAACAGTAATTCTTTTGTGACCTGGGGCACTGCTACAATTCATTTGTATCTATTTTTCTCATCTGTGAAATGGGAATAACAATCCCTGGTTTATTTTGAGGATCAAATGGAGTAACATACTAGAATGCACTTAGTTAAAGGAAATCATGCTCTACAAATGCAATTGTGATCATCATTATACCAGCATTTCATATCTCTGCTCTGTGATACATAGCTAATATTCATTTTTCTTGCTTTTCATGATGATAATTGGTACCCAGTTTTCCAACTTCCCCTTCTCCCTCTTTTTTGAGGAAGGAAAATTGAGCCTTACAGAGCATAAATCTACTGGCTAAGGTACCTATTGAAATGTGGGTTAAAGTGGACACTCCTTGGCAAAATGTATACATCTAGCTATTGAGGATGGCAATGAGTTGAGGTGGAGAATTGGAGGTAGAGAGTGCAGACTAGTTCTTTGGCAGTTGGCTTTGAGTTATTTTCCTTGTATAATGTATCCTTCTCTTTCATGGTTGGGCCTTTACAAAAGGTGCTTTTCAGGCTGGCCTAGATGTCTGTTTTTAGATTTCCCATACTACCTTCTTGCTATGCACTGAATTGTGTCCCCTCCCTGTCCTTTAGTTAATATTTAAAACCCTAACCCCTGATATGACTGGATTTGGAGGTAGGGCTTTTAGAAAGTAGTTAAGGCTGAAAGAGGTCATAAGAGTAGGGTATTAATTTGATGATTTGTGGCTTTATAAAGAGAGAAAGATACGTCACTTTTTCTTCATGTGGGAAGTCCATGTGAAGCACTCAGTGAGAAGACAGCTATCTAACAATGTAGAAAAGAGCTCTCACCAGAAGCCCAAATCTGATGATCCTTCATCTTGGACTTCCCTGCCTCCAGAACTAGGAGAAAATAAAATTTTGCTGTTTAAGCCACTCAGTCTATGTTATTTGTTATGGCAGCCTGAGCTGCATGAGACTTGCCATCAAACTTCAGGCACATGCAGACTTTTACACAGGGGCCAGAGAGGAAAGAAATACAAATCAGAGGAATAGAAACTCCACCTTGTATATATCTTTACTTCCTAATCCTTCACTTCTTTCCTCTCACAACTTCCATCAGTCCTCTAGCTAATATATGGAATCATGTAATATTTGGTCATTCTTATTCCTAATTATATTCTTCATTTTAATAATGTTGTTTTGGATCTCTGTTCTGACCACTTCTGTACAAAAAATCCTACCTAAATCTTTGGCTTTTTATATCTCAGCTAAAAAATAGCTTCTTGTACCAATCTTCCTTTTGGACAATAGATAATCAAGTTTCTTCCATCACTAAGACATTCAGCCCCTGTACAACAGCATACGAGATGAGGTGTGTAGTGTTATTCTCAGACAGCCAACTGGAGGGAAGGATCCAACAAAGAATGACCCAACAACAACCAAAACCCAACTACAACCAGAGAGCCCACAAAAACAGCATAAAGAGCATCCTAAGAGCATGCAGCTCAGGAGATCAAGGAGATGCACCACTGAGTCTTACAGGTCTCATACCACGGAAGTTCACACCATAAAGACAGGGAGTCGAAGCAGGTCAATCTAACACACAGAAAAAAAAAAAAAGAAGAAGAAGAATCACCTAAAATGGGGAGATAAAGAAAAAAACACAATAAAAAAGGAAGGAGGACTCTCCAGAAAGAGTGCTAAATGAAATCGAGACAAGTAAATGATCAGATATTGAGCTTAAAATAATGGTTATAAGAACACTTAAAGGAACTCAGTGAGAACTTCAAAAAACTACAGAGAAGTTACAAGGAACTTAATGGGAACTACACCAGCAAGAAAACGGTAATAAATACTACCAATAAGAGCCATGAGGAAACCAAAACTAAAATATCTAAAATGAAGAATACACTAGAAGGAATTAAAAGCAGGCTAGATGAAACAGAGGATCGAATCAGCAAGGTGAAAGACAAAGTAGAAAAAAAAATCCCAGACAGAGCAACGAAATGAAGAAAAATAAAAAAAATAATGAAGATGGCTTAAGGGAGCTGCAAGACAACATGAAATGTAATAATAGTCGCATCATATGGACACCAGAAGGAGAAGAGAAGGAGCAAGAGATAGAAAAAAAAAATTGAAAAAGTAATGACAGAAAACTTCCCTAACTCGATGAGGGGAAATAGTCATGCAAGTCAAGAAACACAGAGGGTCCCAATCAAGATGAACCCAAAGTGGCCTACACCAAGATACATTATAACTAAAATCACAAAACTTAAAGACAAAGAGAATCTTAAAGACAGCAAGGAAGAAATAGCCAATAACATACAAGGGAGCTCCGATAAGGCTATAGTCTGTTTTATCCACAGAATGACTACAAGCCAGAAGGGATTGGCATGAAATAATACAAGAAGTAAAAAGCAAGGACCTGGAATGAAGACTACTCTATACAGCAAGATTCTCATTTTAAATGAGAGTTTGAATTCCCATTTAAACTCCCATTTAGATTCTCATTTAAATTCCCATTTTTTAAAAAATGGGAATTTTTTCCCCAGACAAAAATAGGCTAAAAAATACATCTCCACCAAACCAGCATTACAAGGAATGCTGAAGGGACTGCTTTAAAAGGTGGGGGGGGGGGAGAGACAGAGGAACATAGGTACAAAGAGAAAAAATGGCAATGAATAAGTACCCATCAATAATAACCTTAAAAGTAAATGGATTACATGCTCCAATCAAAAGACATAGTTGAATGAACAAGAAAAGATGACCCACATATATGTCTATAAGAGAGCCATCTCAAACAAAAGATCTACAAGACTGAAAGTGAAGGGATGGAAAAAATATTCTAAGCAAACAGACATGAAAAAAAGCTGAGGTAGCTATATATATATATCAGATATATATATATATATATATATATATATATATATATATATATATATCAGACAAAATAGATTTCAAAACAAAGGTGATAAAAAGAGACAGAGAAAGACAATACATTATACTTAAAGGAGTAATCCATCAATAAATATAACTCTTATAAATATATGTGCACCCAACATAGGAACACATAAATACATAAGGAAAATCTTGGAAGACATCAAGAAACATGTCAACAGCAACACACTCATTGTAGGGGATTTTAACACCCCACTGTCAACAATGGGTAGCTCTTCAAAACAAAGGATCAAGATGGATATTGTGGCATTGAACAACACTCTAGTTAAAATGGACTTAATTGATACATATAGAGAGAACATTTCACCCCAAAGAAACAAAATACACATTCTTTTCAAATGCACATGGAACATTTCCAAAGATAGATCACATGGTAGGTCACAAAAGAAGTCTCAACAAATTCAACAAAATTGAAATCTTATCAAGCATATTCTTGGATCATAATGGCTTAAAACTAGAAACCTACCTCAAGGAAAAAAACATTCAAATCCATGGAGATTCAATAGCATGCTATTAAACAATGAATGGGTTAAGAATGAGATCAACAAATAAATCAAAAAGTTTCTGGAAACAAATGAAAATGAATACATAACAGCCCAAAACCTATGGGACACAGTAACACCAGTCCGGAGGGGGAAGTTCACAGAAACACAGGTCTACTTAAAAAAAAAGATAGAAAAATCTCAACAAACAACCTAACCCTACATCTATAGAAGTAGAGAAACAATAACAAATATGACCCAGAGTGAGTAGAAGGAAGGAAATAATCAAGATCAGAGCAGAATTAAATGACGTAGAAACTAAAAAAAAAAAAAAAAAAAAAAAAAAAAAAAAAAAAAAAAAAAAAAAAAAAAAAATCAAAGGATCAATAAATCCAGGAATTTGTTCTTTTAAAAGATAAAGAACATTTACAAACCCTTAACCAGACTCATCAAAGCAAGGAGAGAGAGGACTCAAATACACAAAAGCAGAAATGAAAGAGGAGAAGTTATGCACCACAGAAATACAAAGGATTATAAGAAATTACTGTGAACAACCACTTGCCAAGAAATTGGACAAGATGGGTGAAACGGACAAATTTCTAGAAACACACAGCCTTCCAAAACTGAATCAAGAAGAAGCAGAAAGCCTGAATAGATAGATAACAGCTAGTGAAATTAAAGCAGTAATGAAAAAACTCCTGATACACAAAAACTTTGGATTGGATGGTTTCACAGTAGAATTTTACAAAACATGTAAGGAAGGGCTAATCCCTACCCTGCTCAAACTATTTCAGAAAAATCAAGAAGTGGTAAGACTCCCAAACTCTTTTTAGAAGGCTAGTATTATCCTAATTCCAAATGCAGGCAAAGATGAAACAAAGAAAGAAAACTACAGGTCAGTATCTCTTATGAACACAGGTGCTAAAATCCTCAATGAATTATTGGAAATCTGGATCCAGCAATACATTAAAAATATCATATACCATAATCAAGTGGGGTTCATCTCAGGGATGCAAGGATGGTACAATATTCACAAATCATAAACATAATACACCACATAGATACAATGAAGGACAAAAACCTCATGACCATGTCAATAGATGCCAAAGAAGCATTTGATGAAGGCAAGTGCCCATATATGATAAAAATACTCAGCACAGTGGGAGTGGAGGGAGCATACCTCAACATAATAAAGGCCATATACAAGAAACCTAAAGCCAGCATCATATTCAATGGGCATACACTTAAAATGTTGCCTTAAGATCAGGAACAAGACAAGGATGTCCACTTCCACCATTTTTATTCAACACAGTATTGGAAGTTCTAGCCACAGTGATCAGACAAGAAAAAAATAAAATAAAAGGCATGCAAATTGGAAAGGAGGAAGTAAAATGGTCACTCTTTGCAGATGATGTAATAGTGTACATAGATGGTTGCGGACTGGTGCAGCCACTGTGGAAAGCAGTATGGAATTTCCTTAAAAAACTAAAAATGAAATTGCCTCTTGATCCAATGATTCCACTGCTGGAATTATACCCTATGAATTGTGAAACACCAATTCAAAAAAACCTATGCACCTCAATGTTCATAGCAGCACAATTCATAATAGCCAAGTGCTGGAAACAGCCTAAGCGCCCATCAGTACATGAGTGGATCGAAAAACTATGGTACATTTATACAATGGAATACTACACAGCAGAAAGAAAGAACTCCTACCTTTTGTGACATGAATGGAACTGGAGAGTATTATACTAAGTGAAATAATCCAGGCAGTGAAAGACAAATACCATATGATCTTACCTGTAAGAGGAACCTAATGAACAAAACAAACAAGTGAACAAAATAGAGCCAGAGGCTTGGAAACAAGCAAGAGACACAGTGACCAAAGGAGTGGGGGACAGGAGATAAGGGTGAAAGGAAGGGGAAGACACTAGTCAAGAAACATGTATGAATGACCCATGGACATGGGCAACAGGGTGAGGATTTTCTGTGGAGGCAGTGGGGTGGGATGGGCGGAGGAGGACAAAGGGGGTAAAATTGGGATAACTGTAACAGAACAACAATGAAATATTTTCTTAAAAAATAAAATAATACTCCAAAAATTAAAAAAAAGAAACTCAACCCAAATTTGAGGCCTCTAAATATAGGGGTTAGGGCAGTGGTATATGGTGTGTGAATGAGTTGTGCCTTTACCCCCAGATAAGGAGCGCTGGAATTCAATGATGGGTTGGTGGAATCAATAACTTTTCCAGCAGAGGGTTATTTGTGTTTTAAAACAAGCCTCATATCTGAGCAAAATGCTTAATGTTTCTGTGGTAATCCTGGCTTGATTGAACTATGAGAAGCTGAGCTGTTGAACCAAGGAATCATCAGTTTCTTTTTTTAATGGTCAAGAGGCCTTCTATAGAAAATGGTATTATTTCTACATCTTCTTTGCTATATTTTTCCCTGTTTCTTTAGTACTACAAGTAAATTAAAAATCAAAGTTGATTTAGAAATTAAACTATTTCCTGGCATCTAAAGGAACAGTGGCTCCTTTAGACTATATCACCGTAGCAGTCAATGCATCAAGTTGGAATGAAAAACCACAGGCTTGCAGACTGCTTCCTGCATAGGTTTCACCAAATGGCCCATAAAAACAGTTCGTTTCCTGATGCTATGTATGACAAGGCCCTAGTTCTCTTTCACAGTCCATGTGATCTGAGCTATGGATACATCTGGGGTATGGTTATAGTTATTTTCTATAGACAGTTTTCCAATAAGTGTGTAAAGGTTAGGGCCACAGGCCAGGTGAGGGACATAGGTTAGGAAGGATTCAGTGACATCTACTGGCCAATATTAACTATCCTTAAGGCACTGCTTTGGATATATTTAGGCAGATGCCTAAAAATACAGAGTTTTTAAACTTTGTTACCAAAGGATATGATTGAGCAAGTCTGTTATGGGATGTAGGTATCTGCACATCTAGTTAACTCACAAGTTATTCTGATGCACAGTCACTATTGAAAATCTTTGCCTTAAAGTCCCCCAAAATTACAAAGTGAACATAAGTATACCACAGCCAACCTTAGCTTTCTTTAGCTAGATCAGTTCCAGACCCTCAGGCTGTGATGGTTTGAAAAAAGGCAGCTATTTCATACTGATGCTTGATATATAAGGGGAAATGAATGATTTGTTGTGCTTGCTTTCAGATGAAGAACTATGAGGTAGCACATTGAGCTAAATGAAATGGAATATGCCATCTGCACAATGCATTTAAATACCATTTATTAAATATTTAATAAGTCCCAAGTGGGCAGAAAGAAATTTTTCATTTTACTATTTGGTAAAAAAAAATCAGTCCTACCTGTTGATGTTTTAACAGCCCCAGAACTTCAATCCAATTTTTTATTCTTTTATTTATTTATTCATATTTTGATTCAAACACATTCATTCATTTACTCATCAGACCAGTATTCCAGAGATTATGCTAGCTTTGAGAATATGGTGCAGAAGGCAAATCTCTGCCTTTAAGAACACCAATGATTTAAAAAAAGAAGCAGCCCTGGCCAGGTGGCTCAGTTGGTTGGAGTATTGTCCCATTCACTAAAAAGCTACAGGTTCTATGTGTGGTCAGGGCACATACTCAGGTTATGGGTTCAATTCCTGGTCAGGGTGTGTAAGAGGCAGCCGATCAATATTTCTCTCTCACATCTGCTATTTCTCTCTTGCTCTCTCTATCTCTCTCAAATCAATAAATATGTCCTTCAGTCAGAAAAAAAAAAAAAGAAGAAGAAGAAGCAGCCAGGCACAGACATTACTCAAATGAGGTTGCATATAGGGTGGAACATACACATGGGCAGAATAGGCAAGGACCTCAAAGAAATACACTTGCTATCATAACACAACAGTCATGTAGTACTTACTAAGTACCAGGCACTATTCTAAATGTTTAACATCTATTAATTCATTTCATACTCAAAATAATCCTAAGAAACAGATACTATTGTTATCCCATTTTATAGATGAAGAAACTGGAAAGAGAGAGGTTAAATTATTCAGTTTTCAAAAGGTAGAGCTAGGAGTCAAAGTATTTTTCTTAACCAATTTCTATATTCCCTTCTCTTCGATATACAAAACCTCCACTATTAGAAAATCATTTTTATTCACTATAAGAATCAATAATAGTAAAATTTATTAGAGATTTAGTATATATCATGTACTATACTAGGTATTTAACATATATTGCTTATCTCATTTAACCTTTACAACACTATTCTCATTTTAGAAATAGGAAACTGAGAATCATAGAGGTTAGTTCACTTACTGAAGGTCATAGAGCTATTAAGTGACAAAGCTATGGTTTGAAACAAGTTCTGTCTGAAGAGCCCACACTCTTAACTGCTATAACATACTGTCTTCCACAAAGTGGTGACACAATTAAGGCAATGTGACATCAAGAGGGCTGTGGTTAAGAGCACACAATCTGGAGGCAGAATGCTTGGGTTTGAATCTGCCCTTCCACTTATGAGCTGTTGTGACAGTGATTCAGTGTTTTCATCTATAAAATGAGGATGATAGTAATACCAATCTCATAGAGATGTCATGAGGTTAAATGGGTTTATAAGAAAGCACTTAGAAGAATGCCTGTCAAAAAGTAAGCACTATATACATAAATATTGGTTATTTCTAGTATTATTCTCTGACAAGAAGTAGCCACCAGCCATTTACTATGAATCTCTATCAGATGTTACCTAGTTTGTCAGTTAACAATGATGTGATAAGCTGTGCTATAGGATTTATAGGGGGCTTACAGAGAAAGAAATTCTGGGCAAAGGCACACAGGTCAGAAATAGCATGATGTATTTGCAGTTGAGGAATGCAAGGTGTTCAAGACAATTGGGGTAGGACATAGTTGAAGAAGAGTTCCCAAAGCATGAGTCACATCCTGTAGAGCTTTACATGCCACAAACAGGAATTTAGACTTAACCCTTTGCAGAGTAATAGAAGGTTTTAAGCAAGAAAGGGACATGACAAGCTTTGCATTTTAGAAAAATTACTCCAGCAGCAGCCTGATAGATGGATTGAAAGGGGCCAGACTTGAAGCAGATAGTTTCCATAGTTGTTTTTGTTTGTTTGTTTTTTTGTCCAGTGAGTAGTAATAAATGCCTGAACTGGAGCAAGTAGTAGCAATGAGAATGGAGAAGAGGGATAGATTTCAGAGATAAATGGGAAATGATATTCACAGGACATAATGAGTGATTGAATGTGGTAGGGAAGCATAGAGAGGAGAACCTAAGATGACTCCCAGGTTTCTGGCCTGGATGTCTCAGGGAATAGTGGGGAAATGAACTGAGTACACAGGAAGAGAAGGCAGCTGAGGGAGTAGGGATAATTTATTCTGGTTTGTGGCATGTTAAGTTTGAGATGCCTTGGGACATCCAAGCTAACATGGCCAATAGGCACATGACTATATGGCTCTGAAGATCAGGAGAGAGACCTATACCAGAGAAAAAGATTTTGGCTTTATCACCCTGTATATTGTATCTAAGGCCATTGGAATGGTTGAGATTACATAGAAAGAGTACAGAGTGCAAAGAGAAAAGGAACAAGACAAATAGCCTTGGGTCACAATATCGTTTAAGGGGTGGACACAAGAATAAAGCCTGAGATGGAACCTCCTCAGATAAAAGAAGAGAACCAAGAAAAAAGGTTTCTGTTGGGAATTGGGGTGAAATTTTGCCAGTATTACTTTGGCATTTATTTACAGTACCTGAGAATGCTGAAATACTTTGCTGCCAATAAGCACTTTCTCATGAGAATCCCCAGGGAAAGATTTGGAAAGAACAGTAACCAAATGGGGGACAAAACATTACTTTAATAAAAAAGCTGAAAACACTGCATGGCTCACTGCATGGAAATCTGGGTTTTAGTACACAGTGTAGATCAGAGGCCTAAGTAAGGTTTCCATCTCCTTCTAAAACCTGTTACTCTCTGGGTAGAATCTGGAGTAGGTTGCAAGAACAACAGAGCCAAGGGCAAATTCCATGACCCCGTTAGCCACTTAGGTGCCTGAAAGAATGACAATAGGAGAGAGTATCCCGGTTTAGTGGAAGAGAGAAAATAGATAACAGCAGAAGAGAAGACAGAGAAAGTAAAACAGGCCAGAGAGGGAGAAATTTCCAGAAAAGGTAGAGGTTCAAGAAGAAAGTGGTCACTAGTGTAAAAGGCCACTAAAAAGTCACATAGGTAAGGCATCAGAAGGATGTGTTGGACTTCTTTCCTCATTTTCTTTTCTGATCTCCACACCAAAGCACTATAGCATCTGCAGTGGAGCAGGCTATCAATGAGCTCAATTGTTCTTTGCTTGCACCGTTGGTTTGTAAGGATGGTGGAATGTGGGAATCTGATTTAAAATGTGAGCTAGGTTCTTGCATGTTAGAAGCCATAGAAGAGGAGTTGTAAACTTGTAGTTGTCAGACTTGGTTTATTTTGCCTGAGCAGTGTTCACCAACATAAAATAATCAGGAGAGTTCCCATAGTAATCTGTATTTCTGTCTTCTCTTGAAAAAATTGATTTGGCAAATCTGATCTGGCACCATGAATGATCACAATTTGTGGTCGTCACTTTTGGATAGACATGTGCTCTTTAGTTTGCCACCTCCTTCCTTATTATTTTTTTGTATCCAGGCTGCCTCACTAGTTCATGTCAATGGCCAGACATTTCACAAGTACAGAACTTTGGGAGAACACTGGCAGTTAAAAGATTGGCATGCACTAGAACAAGGTTTGGCAAACTTTTTCTGCAAAAAAAAAAAAAAAAACAAAAAACAGATAGTAAATATTATAGACTTTTCAGGCTATGCAGTCTTTGTATCAACTAGTCAATTCTGTTACTGTAGTGTGAAAGCAGCCATAGACAGATTTTTATTTTATTTTTTTTGTTTTTTTTTAACTTTATTGATTATGCCATTACAGTTCTCCCATTGCCCCCTTCATTCCCCTCCACCCTGCCAACCCCCTCCCACCCACATTCCCCCTCTTTAGTTCTTGTCCATGTATCGTAAGTTCTTTAGCTTCTACATTTCCCACACTACTCTTGCCCTCTCCCTGTCTATTTTCTCCCCACCGTCTATGCTACTTAGTCCCTGTGCCTTCTCCCCACCCTCTCCTCCCACTCCCCTGTTGCTAACCTTCCATTTCTGTGGCTCTGCTCCTGTTTTAGGTGACCGCTTAGTCTGTTTTTGATTTAGGTGTGGATGTTAATAATTGTGAGTTTGCTGTCCTTTTACTGTTCATATTTTTATCTTCTTTTTCTGAGGTAAGTCCCTTTAACATTTCATATAGTAAGGGCTTGGTGATGATGAACTCCTTGAATTTGATCTTATCTGAGAAGCACTTTATCTGCCCATCCATTCTGAATGAAAGTTTTGCTGGATAGAGCAGTCTTGGATGTAGGTCCTTGTGTTTCATGACTTGGAATACTTCTTTCCAGCCCCTTCTTGCCTGTAAGGTC
>PVKM010000581.1:8281-101656 GCA_004027735.1 Carollia perspicillata
TGACAGATCCAGGTACCCTCTTACAGGGCCAATACACAAAATCTTGTTCACAGACACTCACCCTGTGCTCTGGCAGAGGGAGGGCAGAGCAGACTAGAATCCTGTGAAAAGAGACTAGGGAGAGAGCTGAAGACACAGACACCAGGACCCCCATACGGAGTCCCTTTCACACACCACAAATGCCATCTTTCTTGGGTAGAGCACTTCCTTCCTTATGGCATCGGCAGGGGAAATGCAATAGCCCTCATATCTGGATTCCCCATTGCCCCATCTGGTCGAGCTGTTGCTCTGCTAAGAAGTCAGCTTCCGGAGCTGTGGTGTAGTGTTCCCAGCAGACTCAGGGTATGTTAATGATTGAGCTGTGTGGCTTCAGGGCAGGTCCATTCCACACACTATCCCATGGATCTGAGTGGCACCTCCCCTCATGGGAAATATGCTAAACCCACCATCTGGGCTCCTGGCAGCCCTGTCCTGCCAAGAAGGTCTGGGCAGAATCTGGGACAGACTGAGATGTGTGGCAGAAGGACAGTGGCCATTTTTCCCTCGCATGTCCAACTGGTGCACAGCCCTCCCTTCACACAGCTAAATCTTGGTCTGTTTGGGCCTGATAAACTCTGCTGGCCTCACCTGGATGACTCCCTGAGACCCCACCCCATTACAAAGGTCTGTGGGCACCTGGGGGGTGGGGAAAGCTAGACCTGGTATGACCTGGGACTTCTACTGAGTGGCCTCATCCCCAGCACCAGCATGAGGAGTCTGAGCCTGTATCAGTCTGGTTAATACCACTCACCCCTACCTGGTGACTCACTGAGAAGCTACCTCATGCAACTTGAGTACTGCCAGCTGCTCTTTTAGTAACTGAGCCTAACAGGCAGCCAGCAGGTTGAGGTAAGTGGAGGCAGATCTCTGGGTACCTTGTGCCTTTTGCTGATCTGTCCCCAGACTCAGTGCTGGTGGAAACTGGCCTTGGTGCACAGCTTTGTTCTTCCCACATACATCCCAAGGCTCAGCAGAGGCAGCCACAAACTTTGGATCACTTCACAGCCCTAAACAGGTTTCCCAGGACCATTCACAGGCAGCATCTGGCACTGATCTATACTAGAGCCCTCCCAAAAGGCCCCAGAGAAGACATAACCAGTGGCCAGCTTCAGGTAACATCAGAGCAGGATCCAATAAACTTCACAAGTAGCATACCCACAGGGAGATCTTATAAGGTACCAGACCCTACTGAGGTGAATTCTGCATGGTGTGGTCAGTACCTGCAGAGCAGAACGTACACTGTGGTTGGGGTCAGTATGCACAGTCAGCTAGCATGAGAGTCGAACCCACTCAGGAATGGGCCAACAGCAAACTCAAGACTCAATTACAATAAAAGGGCTCACATAATCCACACCAGGGGCATTTCCTGAACACCCAGCTCAGGTGATCAGGAGAATGTGCCACTGAGTCCCACAGGACACCTACTAAATAAGGCACCCTGCCAAGACAGAAAATCATAGCAGATCTACCTAACACATAGAAACAAACACAAGAAGGAGGCCAAAATGGGAGACAAAGAAACATGGGCCAAATGAGAGAGCAGAAGAAATTGACAGAAAAAAGCTAAATAAAAGACACAATTAACTAGATATAGATTTTTTTTAATGCTTACAAGAATGTTCAAAGAATTTAATAAGAACTTCTAAAAAGAGATAACAAGAACAAACTGGATATAGAAACCATAAAAAAAGTGGATGAAGGCGAGGATTCATTCAGTGATTTGAAAGAAAAGGTAGCAGAAAAGGTAGCAGAAAACCTAGTTAAATCAGCAACAAGAAAAAAGAATTTTTAAAAATGAGGATACTTAAAGGGACCTTTGGGGCATCATGAAGAGTAACAACATCTGCATCATAGGGTTACCAGAGGGAAGAGAGAGGGCAAGGGATCAAAACCTTTTTAGAGAAATAATGGTTGAAAATTTTCCTAACCTGATGAAGTAAAAAGACACACAGTTTCAAGAGCACAGAAAGTCCCAAATAAGATGAACCCACAGAGGCTCATGCCAAGACACATTGTAATTAAAATGGCAAAAGTTAAAGACAAAGGATCTTAAAAGCAGCAAGGAAAAGACAGTTACCACAAGGGAGTTCACAGAAGACTGTCAGCTCATTTCTCAACAGAAACATTTTTGGCAAGAAGAGATTGGCATGAAACATTCGAAGTGATGAAAAACAAGGACCTCCACCCAAAATTACTTTACACAGCAAGGCTATCATTTAAAATTCAAAGAGAAATAAAGATCCTCCAAGACAAGAAAAAGCTAAAAGAGTTAATTACAACTAAACCAGTATTACAAGAAATGTTAAAGGGTCTGAAGGAGGAGGAGGAAAAGGGAAGGAGAAGGGGGAGGAGGAAGAGGAACAACAAAACAGAAGAACATACTTATAAAGAATAAAATGACAATAAATTTGTAACTATCAATAATCATTTTAAATGTGAATTGGTTAAATGTTCCAATTGAAAGACATAGGATAGTTGAATGGATAAGAAAACAAGGCATACATAGATATATGCTGTCTATAAAACACTACCTCAGAACAAAAGATACACATGGAGAAAAATCAAAGGGATGGAAAAGATATTTCATGCAAATAGAAAGGGAAAAAATCTGGGGGTAGCAATACTTACATCTGACTAAAGAGACTTTTTAATAAGAGACAAAGAAGGACAATATGCAATGATAAAGGGATCAAGCCAGCAGGAGAATATAACCTTTTCAAACATTTATGCACCCAACATAAGAGCACCCAAATATGTAAAACAATTGAGGGACATCAAGGGGGAGATAGGCAGTAATACAGTCAGAGTAGTATATTTTAATACCCCACTGACATCAATGGGTAGATCTTCCAGACAGAAAATCAACAAGGAAATTGTGGCCTTAAATGACACACTGGACCAATAGATTTAATTGATATTTTCAGAGCATTTCACCCAAAAGCACCAGAATATACATTCTTTTCAAGGACACATGGAACATTTTCTAGGATAGAACACATGTTAGGACACAGAAAAAGTAAATAAATTTAAGAATATTAAAATCATATCAAGCATCTTTCTGACCATAATACTATACAACTAAAAATCAATCACAAGAAAAAACTGAAAACACACAAAGACATGGAGGCTAATAAAATGTTACTAAACAATGAATGGGTCAACAATGAAATCAAGGAAGAAATCAAAAGATATCTTGAAGCAATGAAAATGAAAATGAAACAACCCAAAATCAATGAAACACAGTGAAGCAGTCCTAAGAGGAAAATTCACAGCATTCCAGGCCTACGTCAAGAAACAAGAAAAATCTCAAATACTGTAACCTCACATTTAAAAGAACTTGAAAAAAGAACACAAATAAAGTCCAAAGCGAGTAAAAGAAAGGGTTAAGATCAGAGCAGAAACAAAGTCCACACAACAAAGAAAAAAAAACAATACAAAAGACCAATGATAAGCAAGATTGAAAAACCTTTAACCAGACTCATCAAGAAAAAAAGAGGAAGGACCCAAATAAATAAAACCAGAAGTGAAAGAGAAATAACAACCAACACCAAAGAAATACAAAGGATTGTAAGGAAATATTATGAATAACTATATGCCAACACATTGGACAATCTGGATGAAATAGATAAATTCCTAAAAACACACTATCTTCCAAAACTGAATCAGGAAGAATCAGAGAATCTGAATAGTGGGATTATAACTAGTGAAACTGAAGCACTCACCAAAAAACTTCCAACTAAAAAAAATGCCCTGGACAACATGGCTTCACAGGTGAATTTTACCATTCAAAGAATTAACAACTATCCTTCTCAAAATATTCCAAAAAATTCCAGAAGAGGGAAGACTGCCAAGCTCATATTATGAGGCCAGAATTATCCTAAATCCTAAACCAGATGCAGACATTGCAAAGAATAATTAACATATGCTAAAATCCTCAATAAAATATTAGCAAGCCTAATCTAGCAATATGTTGAAAAGATTATATACCATGATCAAGTAGGGATTATTCAGAGGGTGCAGGATTGGTACAATATCCACATCAATAAACGTGATCCACCACAATAAAAAAATGAAAGATAAAAATTACACGATCATATGAATAGATGCACAAAAAAGCATTTGATAAAATCCAGCACCCATTTATGATAAAAACTCTCAGCAAAGTGGGAGTAGAGGGAAAAACCTCAACATAATAAAGGTCATATGTGACACATCCACAGCCAACATCATACTGAATGGACAAAAACTACAAGTGTTTCCCTTAGATCAGGAACAAGAAGGGATGTTCACTTTTACCACTCTTATTCAACATGGTACTGGAAGTCCTAGACATAGCAATTAGACAAGAAAAAGAAATAAAAGGCACCAAAATTAGAAAGGAAAAAGAAAACTCTTTTTCATTGTTTCACTCTTTGCAGATGACATGATACTGTTTATAGAGAACCCTAAAGATTCCCCCAAGAAACTATAAGAACCAATAAATGACTTCAGTCAAGTAGCAGGATACAAAATAAATACCTAGATATAAGTTGCACTTTTATATACCAGTAATGAGCTATCAGGAAGAGAAACTAAGACAACAATCCCATATACAATAGTATAAAAAAATTTAAAATATCTAAAAATAAATTTAACCAAGGATGTAAAAGACCTATACTTAGAAAATTATAAGACACTGAAGAAAGAAATTGAAGAGAATACAAATACATGGAAACATACATCGTGTTTGTAGATAGGAAGAATTAATATCATTAAAATGTCCATCCTTTCCAAAGCAATCTATAGATTCAGTGCAATTCCAACCAAGATACCAATGGCATATCTCACAGAACTAGAAAAAATATTATAAATATTTAAATGGAACCACAAAAGATCCCGATTAACCAAAGCAATCTTGAGAAAGAACAACAAAATTGCAGGTATCACCATACCTGATATCAAACTATATTACAAGGCCATAGTACTCAAACAGCATGGTACTGGCAAAAAACCCAGATTTATAGATCAATGGAAAAGAATAAAGAGCCCAGAAACAAAGCTGCACTTGTATGGTCAATTAATATTTGACAAAAAAGGCAAGAACATACAATGGGGTAAATAGAGTCTATTCAATAAATGGTGTTGGGAAAATTGGACAGATAATGTACAAACCCACTCCCCCCAAACTAGACCACCTTCTTACACCACACACAAGAATGAACTCAAAATGGATTAAAGACTTAAATGTAAAGACTTGAAATCATAAAAGTTCTAGAAGAAAACATAGGCAGTAAAACCTCAGACATTTCTTATAGCGATATTTTTTCTGATATATCTCTTCCCAGCAAGGGAAACAATAGAAAAAATAAACAAATAGGACAATCAAACTGAAAAGTTCTACACAGCTGAGAAAGTCATCAACAAAATGAAAAGATGATGCATTAAATGGGAGAACATTTTCAGCAATGATATATCTGATAAGGGATTAATTTCCAAATTTGTAAGGAACTCAGACAACTCAACATCAAAAATACAATTGAATTTAAAAATGGCAAAGGATCTTAATAGACGCTTCTCCGAAGAGGAAAACAGATATATGAAAAGATGCTCAATGTCACTAACATCAGAGAAATGAACATTGAAACCACAATGAGATATTACCTGATACCTGTTAGAATAGCTATCATCAATAAATCAACAAACAGCAAATGCTGGTGAGGATGTGGAGAAAACAGAACCCTCATATACTGCTGGTATGAACGCAGACTGGTGCAGCCACTGTAGAAAATGGTATGGAGTTTCCTCAAAAAATTGAAAATGGACCTGCCTTATGACCTAATGATTCCACTTCTGGAAATATATCCAAAGAAACCCAAAATGCTAATTCAAAAGCATATATGCACCCCTGTGTCCATTACAATCTTATTTAAAATATCCTGGATTTGGAAGCAGTCGAAATGTCCATCAGTGGATGAGCGGATACAAAAGCTATAGTAAATTTACACAATGGAATGCTACTACCCTTCATGACAACATGGATAGATGTGGAGAGCATTACGCTAAGTGAAATAAGCCAGTAAGAGAAGGACAAGTACAATGTGATTTCATTCATATGTAGAATCTAATGAACAAAATAAACTAAAAAAATGGAAACAGAGTCATAGATTGATAACAGACTGACAGCTGTCAGAGGGGAGGGGAGTTACCAGGTTGGGTGAAAAAAGTGAAGTGATTAAGCCAGAAAAAAAAAACACCTCATAGACATAGATAACAGTATGGTGATTACAGAAGGGAAAGGGGGTTGAAGGACATATAAAAGGGTGTGGGGGGATGAGAAGGAGATGTGGCAATGGAAGGAGACTTGACTTGGGGTGGTGAACACACAAAACAATGTACAGATGATGTATTATAAAATTGTACACCTGAAACCTATATAATTTTATTAACCAATGTCATTCCAATAAATTCAATAAAAGGAAAAAAGGATTAAGGGCACCACTGGAAGTATTAATAGAAAGTTAATGGGTATAATAAAACACACACCTTCTTGAATATCAAAAGAAATGTTCAGAAGCAAAGAATAATAAACATACTGAGAAAGAAATATAGTAAATGTCACGTAATACACACAATTATCATAGATGATACGACAAAGTTGAGACCAAATTTAATAGTCATCTCAATAATGTGAAAGAGCTTAACTTACCTATTATGTCAGAAAATAATTTCAGAGGGCTCAAAAAACATAACTCAAATCCATACTATATATAAGAGGATACTTAAAATGAAGTGATTTAAAAAAGCTAAAGATGAAGAGTTGGACAAAGATTTACCAAGCAAGTGAAAACAATAAAGAAAAAGGAGTTAAACTATCATGACAGACAAAGTAGATTCCAAGCCCTACCATCTCCAAAAAATTAAATGTGTTAGAAAGGGACACTTCATAAAAGGAGCACATTCCACAATAAAGATATGACAGTTCAGAATATCTATGCAACAAATAAAAGCACAAAACACCTACATAAAATAAAATTTATAGAAAACAAGAAGAAACAAAAACATACTAATAATAGATTTTAAAAATATTCCTAGAAGACTTTTGGCCAAGATGGAGGCCTAAGTAAATATGCTTCTCTTCCTCACACAACCAAAATAAGGACAACTAATTTAAGAACAGAAAACAAGACTTCCGGCCAAAAGCAGGCATAGGTAGACACACTGTGCCTCCTCCCACAATCAAAAGAAGGACAACAACAAATTTAAAAAAAACAAAAAACAGAACTGCCAGAAAATTGAACTCTATGGAAGTTCGACAACCAAGGAGTTAAGAAAGAAACATTCATTCAGACTGGTAGGAGGGGTGGAGACGGGCAGTCAGGTGGAGTGGCAAGGACTCGTGGCAAGGTGGAGGCTGGCAGATACAGATGATTTCTCAAAACAAACCTTTCAGGCAAGAAGGAGCTGGAAAGTATTCCAAGTCATGAAAGGCAAGGACCTACATCCAAGATTACTGTATCCAGCAAAGCTATCATTTAGAATGGAAGGGCAGATAAAGTGCTTCCAGATAAGGTCAAGTTAAAGGAGTTCATCATCACTAAGCCCTTATTATATAAAATGTTAAAGGGACTTATCTAAGAAAAAGAAGATCAAAAATATGAATGGTAAAATGACAACAAACTCATAGCTATTAACAATTGAACCTGAAAAAAAAAAAAAAACTAAGCAAACAACTAGAATAGGAACAGAATCAGAGAAATGGAGATCTCATGGAGGGTTATCAGTGGGTTGGGGGAAGGGAGAAAATGGGGGAAAGGTACAGGGTATTAGAAGCATAAATGGTAGGTACAAAATAGGGGAAGGTTAAGAATATTATGGAAAATGGAGAAACCAAAGAACTTACATGTATGACACATGGACATGAACTAAGGGAGTTGGGGGAATTGCTAGTAGGAGGGGAGTGCAGGAAGGAGGATTAAGGGGAGAAAATAATTAGACAACTGTAATAGCATAATCAATAAAATATATTACAAAAATAATAAAATGAAACCAAAACACAAATATAGCCCTTTTCAGTGGAGTGGTGGGATAGAAAGTGTACAAGAAACAGTGACAATTTGAGTATTACTTTTGTAGAATTCTGACTTTTGAAAGCATATTAATTTACATACTCAGTAATTAAATTAAATCAAGGAAAAAAGTAGGAATGGGAAAAATGAAAAATAAAAGCACACTGAGACAAAAAATCTAATATTATTTCAAATGTATATATACAATAGCCACAGAGAAATAAAAAGTAGTCCTCATAATTTATGAACACAATATTCAATTACATACCTACAAGACTTGGGCCTACGGGCAGTCTTTATATGGGGATAGGAAGAAAAGCTGCAAACCAATGCTGAACCCCTTTAAAAAGTTGGTCTGCTTATTATAGTGACATAGATGAGAAATTCTGAAACATTTTTGAGGCATTCTGGGATTGAACAAATTGCTAACTATGCTGATGTCAGGTACATGTGTTGATATTGAGTCAGTGCTCCCACTGTAGAAGAAAGGATATACAAATACAGAATGGAAAGAAGGTGGCAAGGAAGAAACCCATGAGGATGACTTGGAACTGGAATTGCTGACTATTTTGTAAAAATGTAGAGAGGGAGTATGTGTAAGAGTATGAGCATGTGAGACAGCACATGTATTGTGCCAGAAACACATAGAAAGCAAATGGGGTAAAATTTTCACAACGTGAGTATGGGTAAAAGGTATAAAGATGTTCTTTGTATTACTTTATTTTTGTATTTGCTACTTCTTGTAAGTTTGAAATTATTTCCAAAGAAAAATAAAAAGTATTTTTATTAAATTTGTAACATATAGGAATATATCTAAAATGTTGCCTCTGAAAAATCAGCTTTCATAGAGCATAGGTATTTTTGGTGCTATAAAAATTAAGCAATATTTTATTAATCAAAGTTAATAAATTTAAATAATTTCTTAATTAAACTTTAAAAATGATGTAGAAATAAAAATAAAATCAGGTTTCAAAAATTTATGTAAACAGATAAAATAGATATTTCACTTTAGAACATTACATAAAACTAATTATCAAAATGCTTTATGTGAATATATCTATATATCCAATCATGTTTAAATAGCACTGTTGATGACCGATTGTCACTGAGTTTCCTTACACCCTCAAATATTCACTGTATATACTGATGCATGGTCCCACAGAAGGATCCTTAAAACACTCACTCTTCTAGTGATCGATCTAGGCCTCGGTCAGGAGATCGATGGTGAGCACGTTCTGGAGAATGACATTTTGTATTTGGCTTTATTGTAGAGCTCAAATGATAAGCATTACTTGAGTAATTCTGGCGGCGAAGTTCTTGTACAGCCCTCTCCCTAAAGTAAAAAAGTTTAAAAGAGACATTTTTTAACTTTATATCCACTGATATTATTGACACTGTGGTAAAACCAAAGTTCAATTCCTACTCTAAAACTTAACCAGCATGAATAATCAAAATCTGTTTCTTTCTAAGAAACAATGCTTCCCAGGCTAAATACTGCATAGAGACCAACTTACCTTTCAAACCGCTCTGTCCCTAGTTGTCGTTTGGTGATGTCTAAATCAGCTTCCAGTTGTGTTACCACATTCCTGAACTGGGCTACATCTCTACTCTGGATGGCCCTGTGTAAAAGAATATGAGAGTGACAGTTCATTAAAGTTAAAATATGCCTAGGGTACAATGAACCACGTTGGCAATGTTTTCTCAGCCGGATTCCATCCAAATTCTGATTTTTATGGATGTATATGCCAATTTTAGATGTAGTAACTATACAAAGTAGCCTACTTGAGAAGCTTAAGCTGTGCCAGTCACATTCAATTACTTAAACCTTCTCTGAGTCAGTCTCTCTGTGTTTACATGAAGTAATATTATCTACTGTCTGTATATTTTATATATTTACTGTAAATTATTTTTATAAAAGTACTTTGAAGTATTGTATGCAAAGTAATAGTGTAACCAAATAATCAAAACTCAAATGCACTAGCACCATGATTAATACAGTCTGTTATATATATTAAATCAATCAAGTGCTTTATATATACTTACAATTAAATCTGATATACCTGTACACACTTCTCTTCAATTTAACAGGATCTTCTTTAGGGCTAAATAATGCCACAAAACCCTGTAGCAATGCATACTATCATAAGGAAGATAATGACTGAGATTAATGCTGCTTGTACAGAACATTCTATTTTCTTTGTTGATTTCCAGGACTGCATTATAGGCTGCTGAAATCTAAACTTAGAGACTAAGAACACAAAAGTTTATCATGTTTACAAGTTCTAAGTGATAGTACTTATTAGGCAGTCTAAACCAGAATGTATCTTTTAAGGTGGGAGTTTTGTTATTCTTCACTAAGGCAGATTTCCACCTACCAGCTTGAGAAAGTGATCTTGCAGAATTGGTTAAAGGTATCACAAAAGCCCAGTTGTGGTGACTAAAAAGAATGACTCAGTTGACAGCTGAATCTGAAAAAAAGTTTCTAAAGAAATTGGCCTTGGCTTCGCAGACTTTGCTTAGTAAGGGGTTCCTATGAGTGGTTGATTCCTGAGATCATGATTCCTATCCTTCCCAGGTCCCAAACTCAGACAGGGGGCAGAGTTGAGGCTGGATGAAAAGTGTTATAGTTGAGACAGATAAGAACAGAGGCTAAGGTCAATTTTTTTTGTGAGAGGTGACCAAGCTACTAATAGAACATTCACTATCCAGGCAGGCCTTTCTACCTAATCTTCCAGTTAAGGTCATGTAATAAGATGCTAATGGTGCTAGGGATTCTAAAAGAAGCAGCCCTCATGGATGTGAACAACAGGGTGATGATGGCAGCAGGGAGGGGGAGTAGGGAGTGGTGGAGGAGGGTATGGAGAGATAAATGGTGATAACAGACACTTGACTTGGGGGATGAATACACAATGCAGAGTAGAGACAATGTGTTGTAGAAATGTGCACCTGAAGCCTGTATAATTTGGTTAACGAGTGTCACCCCAATAAATTCAATAAAAATAAAATAAATATAATGAATTAATTAATTAAAATAAATAAATAAAAGAAGCAGCAGCAAAAGTCCTAATGGAAGTCTTTAGCATTCTGAGGATGCAGGAGTTCTTCCAGGTACCTAGTATGCACAATTATAGGTACATAAGGAAATACTGTGTGACAAATGGAAAGATTAGGTAGCAATACCACATGGGTACATAAATAGAAAAATTCTTCTGGTTTCAGAAGTGTTTTTTCTAATGTGGTTATAATATTTCCTAAAGGCAATGTTTTAGATCAGACATCCTAGATATCCAAAGCTCTATTGGAAACAATCAACAGAGGTGGTTAAACTTAAATTTAAATCAATTTAGCTAAACAAATAATAGAAATAAATACTAAATCTTTGGCAAATTACAATATTTCTGGTCTGCAGTTAATCAATGGCACATTATGGATGCTTAAATTATATAAATTCCGGCTTTAAAATTCAACTGCCTTATACAGTACTAAAAATTTAAGAAATGTGACTTTATTACATTGCTAACCAACTCACATTTTATTTTCTGCCAAACAAAGGTGTTCTTTAAGAAGCTGAATTTCAGATTCTTTTTCTTGAAGTGCTATCTGAGACTGATATTCTTTGTCTCGATTGGCCACCAGCAGAGCTTCTAGATTCTGCATGGAGATTCTCTCATTTGTCATCTGACTCCTGAGGAGTTCTATTTCAGAACGAGCAGAATCTAACTCATTCTCCAGCTGTACAAGAGGAACATATCTATACTTATTCCCATTCATTCACTTTACCGATAGATCGTCAGACACTCATAAAATTTCTGTATTATGTTATAAACTAACAACCCCTTTTAATTTCTTGATTAGACACATTGTCCTTCTTACCAAATGCACACACACAGTATCACTTTCCCCAACCATTTGATTACATCAGAAAATTCATCAATAAGTAATGAGTTATTAATCCCAAACTGCAAGCAATTTACAATTACAGCTTTGATATTTCTTTATATATTTCTGCAAGATGGATATGGTGATATCTGTGACTATTGCTTTGTAATGAATTAGTTAAATTATAAACACCTAACTACATTGCACTCCACTGTTAAGGAAGATAAAGAGTCATTACACATTCCCTCTCTTGCATAAATCCTTGGAAAGCTTCATTTTTTGAAGGTTATCTTGAACCTGGGATACACTTAGTAAGCCAAATGTTCCTTCAAAAGGAAGAAAACCAGACATTACTATTTTTTCATTAAAAATATTACTATTTTTATGAAAAATTGTTCATAAAATTATCTCACAATACATACTATGTATGCATTTTAAAAGGGTAAATGTGAAGAGATAAAACTTTAAGAAAAAAGAATTCAAATAAAAACAAAATTATTGGAGGATGGGTAGGCAGATAGGGAAGACTCTGCTAGACTAGATATAATTAACATATGATCTCTGACCATACGAAAACATATTGATAGTCAATATAATCCTAAAATTTACAAGAAAACAGTTGGAAGGAAATAAACAGTATGAAATAAAGACTTAATATCTTACTAATATAAGGAATTCATACAAATTGATGAGAAATGTGAACAGAAAATTTACAAAGTATAATTAATTAGTAAACATATAATAAATGTACCTTTATGAATAATCAAAGACATATAAATAAAAGCAAGATACAATGTCTAGTCCAGAGTGTCTTAACCTTGAAAACATTGACCTTTTCGACTTCTGGCCAATATGGAGGCATAGATAGAATATGCTTTGCTTCCTTGCAGAACCAAAAGAAGGACAACAACAAATTTAAAAATAAACGACAAGAGCTGCCAGAAAATCCAACTGTATGGAAGTCTGACAACCAAGGAGTTAAAGAAGAAACTTTCATCCAGACTGGTAGGTGGGGCAGAGATGGGCAGCTGGGGTGAAGAGGATGCATGGCAAGGTGATGGACTGGGTGGGTGAGGTGGACAGGGGATCCCATATTTGCATACAGAAAAGCTGGAAGGAACGACTAGGGAGCCAGATAGACAGTGCAAACCCACAACTCCAATGCTAGGAAAATAAAACCTCCAAACCTCTGGCAGTAAAAACCTATGGGGGTTGCAATGGTGGGAGAAACTCCCAACTTCACAGGAGAGTTCATTGGAGAGACCCATGGGGCCCTAAAATGTACACCAATCCATGCGCCTGGAAATCAGCATCAGAAGGGCCCAATTTGCTTGTGGGTAGCCAAGGAAGTGACTGAAAGTGGGCAAGAGATGATCAAGCAGCATTGTTTCCTCTCTATCTCCTCCTCCACATACAGTTCCACAATGTAGCCACATAGATTGCCCCACCCTGGCAAATACCTAAGGCTCCACCCCTTAAAGAATAACAGGTATACCCAGACAAGGAAAGATGGCCCAAATGAAAGAACAGATCAAAGCTCCAGAAAAAGAACTAAGCAATGAGGAGATAGCCAAACTATCAGAAGCAAAGTTCAAAACAGTGGTAATCAAGATGCTCACAGACATGACAGAGTACAGCAGCAAAATAAAGGGAGAAGTGAAGGCTAAGCAAAGTGAAATAAAGAAAAATATACAGGAAACCAACAGTGAAGGGAAGAAAACTGGGACTAAAATCAATGATTTGGAGCAAAAGGAAGAAATAGACATTCAACCGGAACAGAATGAAGAAATAAGAATTCAAAAAAAAAGTGAGGAAAGGCTTAGGAACCTCTGGGACAACTTTAAATGTCCCAACACCTGAATCATAGGGGTGTCAGAAGGAGAAGAGGAAGAGCATGAAATTGAAAATTTATTTGAACAAATAACGAAGGAGAACTTCCCCAATCTGGCAAATGAAATAGATTTCCACAAACTCCAGGAAGCTCAGAGAGTTCCAAAGAAATTGGACCCAAGGAGGCACACATCAAGGCACATCATCATTACATTACTCAAGATTAAACATAAGGAGAGAATCTTAAAAGCAGCAAGAGAAAAGGAGACAGTTACCTACAAAGGAGTTCCCACATGACTATCAGCTGATTTCTCAAAACAAACCTTATAGGCAAGAAGGGGCTGGAAAGTATTCCAAGTCATGAAAGGCAAGGACCTACATCCAAGATTACTGTATCCAGCAAAGCTATCTATTAGAATGGAAGGGCAGATAAAGTGCTTCTAGATAAGGTCAAGTTAAAGGAGTTCATCAACACTACACGAAATGTTAAAGGGACTTATCTAAGAAAAAGAAGATAAAAAATATGAATGGTAAAATGACAACAAACTCACAACTATCAACAACTGAACCTAACAAAACAAAAATGAACTAAGCAAACAACTAGAACAGGAACAGAATCACAGAAATGGAGATCACATGGAGGTTCATCAATGGCGAGGAGGAGAGGAGAGAGAACGGGGTGGGGAAGGTACAGGGAATAAGAAACATAATTGGTAGGCAACAAAACAGACAAGGGGACGTTTGAGTAGTAGAGGAAATGGAGAAGTCAAAGAGCTTATATATATGACCCATTGATATGAACTAAGGGGTGCAATGCTGGTAGGAGGGGGATGCAGGGAAGAAGAAAATAAAGGGGAGAAAAAATGGGACAACTATAATAGCACAGTCAATAAAATATACTTAAAGAAATAAAGGACATAACAGAAAATGTAAAAAAAAGAAAAAAGAAAACATTGACCTTTTTGGTTGGATAATTATTTAGTGGAGGGAACTACCCTAACCTTTATAATATGCTTAGAAGCATCCCTGGCCTCTATCCACTAGAAGCCAGTAGCATTCCCCCACCCAGAAGTGACAAAAATGTCTTGAGACATTGCTAAATGTCCACTGGGAGCAAAATCTCTTCCAGTTGAACCACTGTTCCAGTTTAACAAATTGGAAATTTTCTTAGTCTGTTTTTATTAACATTAAAATGGGTAATGGTAATTTCATACACTTTGATGGCAGGAATACAAAATAGGGCATCAGTGTTTTTGATAACAGCTGTATTGGAATATAATTCACATACTATACAAGTCACCCATTTAAAAGGTACAATTCAATTTTTAGCATATTAAAAAAGATGTACAATCATAACACAATCTCACAATCCAGTGTTAGAATTTTTTATCATCCTAAAATAAAACCCAGTACTCGTCAGCAGTCTCCCCACGCCCGTTCTGCCTGCCACCCCAGAATTGGCTGAAAACAATACCTAATACCTAATCTACCTTCTGTTACAATGATCTGCCTTATTCTGGACATTCCATATAAATGGAATAATATAATGTGTGTGTGGTATATTGTGACTGTCTTCCTTCACTTAGCCTAGTGTTTTCATGAGTCATCCATGTTTTAGTCAGTATCAGTACTTCATTACTTTTATTGCCAAGTAAAATTTCCTTGCATAGATGTAGGGATACTTCAGTTATTTATACTTTCTGGCTATTATAAATAATGCTGCTAAGAACATTTGTGTACAAATTTCTGCATGGGCCTATGTTTTCATTCCTCTTCAATAGATACGAGCAGAATTTCTGGGGTTTATGTTAATTCTATTTTTAACATTTTAAAGAAATGCCAAAATGTTTTCTGAAGTGGTCTCACTATCTCACATTTCTACTGGCAATGTATGAGGGTTCCAAAATCTCTACATTTTGACAACATTTGTTATTGTCTTGTGTTTTTTATTGTAGTCATCCCAGTGCTTATGAAATGGTATAGTTTTGATTTGAATTTTTCTCATGGTTAAATAACAGCGAGCATCTTTTCATATGCTTATTGGCCACTTATGTATCTTCCATAAAGAAATGTCTCCTCCAGAGCAAAGAGGTGGCCAATGGCCTAAAATAAGCCATTTCCCCTTCCTTAGAAATAATTTAGAATGACTTTTGAGGGTCATTCTTCACAATTCATCAATATTCTATCATTTCAAAATTTGGTATTCCAGGGCAGTTTGGAACACTTATTCAAGATAGACATACATGCCAGGGTTAAAGAATCAGAATGAAACTATCATTTATTTAGAGAACATTAACAATTCCAAAAGGTAATCTGGGCAATTCACAGCAAATAGTGGCATCTTTATAAGACATCATCATCAATAAACATTTATTAGCATCTACTAGGGTCAGAACCATGCCTGGAGCTAGACAGTACTGAATGATTGCTTCACTCCAAGTTTCACTTTGGTGCTGGAGACCTGGTCAGGCGCTGGTGCACAAGGGAGTGTTCATGATGGGGGATGACCACAGGAAGATTTTATTGGGATTACTGAAAAACATGCCACACATGGCTTCAGGTTTTTGATGGATCAACTGAAAATATGATTATGTGAAATATGTCATATTCATCAACATGCCTTTACTTAATGTATGAATTTTTCCACAGAAATTTTGAAAAACTTGAAAATAACATTTTTGATGATTTTTCTTTTTATCACTTTATACCCGTTTGTGACAGCTTTACAACCACAATCTCTCCCCCCATCCATTCCACATAAAACTATGGGAAATTTTCTCAGAAAAATATTTAAAGATCCCAACTTAATTTCAGGCCACAAAAAGATAATTTGCATAAGAGAGAGTGAGTACAATTAAGTAATCCAGTTGTACCAAGTGAGACTCTAAACTTTGTCTTGTCAGGGGACTTGATATAATTTATGTTGGCATGGAAAAAAAAAAACAGAATAAAAGTGGAAATTTGGGTTCACCTCATAAAAAAAAGAAATGTCTCGAGATATTTTGCTTTTTTTCAGTTAGATTATTGTTATAAGAGTTCTTTATATACATCCCGGACACAATTCTCTTTTAGAATATGTAATTTAAAAATGTTTTCTTCTACTCTGTGCAATGCTTTTTTTACTATTTTGATGATCACATTTGCAGTATGAAAGTTTTTTCTTTATTTTGATGAAGTCCTTATTTATTTAATTTTTTGTTGCTTATGCTTTCTCTATATATCTACAAAAGCATTACATTACCCAAAGTCACAAAAATTTACTTGTATGTTTTCTTCTTCAGATTTATAATTTTAGCTCTTACATACAGGCCTATAATTTATTTATGTTAGTATCTGCATATGGTATGTGACAGAATTTCAACTTCATTCTGTTTCATGTATATGTTCAGTTGCCCCAATACCATTTGTTGAAAAAAAAAGTTCCTTACCCATTAAACTGTATTAGCACCAATTTTTTGAAAATCATTTATCCGCAAAAATGAGTTTATTTCTGGACTCCCAATTCTGTTCATTCCATTGATCTATATGTCTTTTCTTATGTTAGTACTCTACTGCCTTGATTACTCACTACCATACTTTTGTAGTGAGTTTTGAAGTTGGAAAGCTTTGGTCCTCTGACTTTGTTCTTCTTTTTCAAGATTGTTTTGAATGTTCTAAGTCACTTGCACTTCAATATGAACTTTATTGCATCTTGTCAATTTGTACAAAGAAGCGATGAGATTCTGATAGACATTGTATTGTAAATCAATTTGGGGTGGTGCTGCCATTTTAACACTTTAAGTCTTCTGATCAATGAATATGGGATACCTTTCCATTTATTTAGGTCTTCTTTAATTTTTTTTAAGGGTGATCTTCAGTTTTGTAAAGTACAAGTTTTACACTTCTTTTGTTAAATTCATCCCTAAGCATTTTATCCTCTCTTAAAGCTATCCCTTTTTCTGTAATTTCATTTAATAGATTTGCTTTTTTATTTTCATTTTTGGATTGTTCATTGCTAATACAGAAATGTAATTGATTATTGCATATTGATTTATCTTGCATTCTGCAAACCTGATATTTATTACTTTTAATAGTTTAGTAGATTTAAAAATTTTCTATAACCAAGATCATATATTTGTAGATAGAGATAGTTTTACTTCTTTACTGATGTGGGTGCCTTTTATTTTTTTTTCTTGCCTTATTTCTCAGGCTAGAACCTTCAGTACAATGTTGACTAGAAGACATGAGAAGGGCATTTTTGTCTTGTTATTGACAAGAAACAGAAAAAGCATTTACTTCATCACCATTAAGTATGATATTAGTTGTAGGTTTTTTGAAGATGCTTTACATCAGGTTAAGTTCCCTTCTATTCCTAGTTTACATATTTTTTAAATCATAAAATGGTGCTGAGTTTAGTCAAATGCTTTCTCTGCATCTATTGAAATGATCATTGGTGTTGTTCCTTATTGTATCAATGTATTTCATTAATTGATTTGCAAGTATTGAACCAACTCTGCACTCCTGGAATAAGTCAACTTGATCATGGTATACAATGATCAACTATACATGTATACATGGTATACAGTAAAATTCATTTTATATGTTATTGGATTCCATTTTCTAGTATTTTCTTGAGATGAAAGCAAGGACCTCCACCCAGCAAAGCTCTCATTTAAAAATAAAGGAAAAACAAAGAGCTTCCAAGACAAGAAACAGCTAAAGAAGTCCATTACCATTAAATCAGTATTACAATAAAATGTTAAAAGGACTGACATAGGAAGTAGAGGGAGGAGGGGGAGGAGAAACAGAGGGTATAGTTAAAATAATAAAATGGCTATAAATACATACCTATTGATGACTGCTTTAAATGTAAATGGCTTAAACATTCCAAACAAAAAACACTGGGTAGCTGATTGGATAAGAAAACAAGACCCTATATATGTGGTCTACAAGAGACCTACCTCAGAATGAAATATACACACTGACTAAAAGTAAAGAAATGGAAAAAGACATTTCATAAAAAAGAAAATAAAGAGCTAAGATAGCAATACTTATATCTGACAAAATAGACTTTAAAACAAAGGCTATAGTAAGAGACAAAGAAAGTCTCTAAATAATGGTAAAGAAATCAATCAAACAAAATAATATAACCCTTGTAAGCATTTAACAAACAAAACGGTAGCTCCTAAATATATAAAGCAAATTTTGATGGACATAAAAAAAGAGATTGACACTAATACAGTCATAGTAAGGGATTTTAACATCCCATTAACATCACTGGATAGATGTTGCAGACTGAAAATCATCAAAGTCATGGCAGCTTTAAAATGACACACTAGATTAGGTACAGTTAACTCATATCTTCAGAGCATTTTTACTCAAAAGCAACAGAAAATACATCCTTTTCAAGTATACATAGAATGTTTTCTAGGATCAAATACCTGTTAAGAAACAAAACAAGTCTCAATAAGTTAAAGAACATTGAAATCATTTCAAGCATCTTCTCTGACAATAAAGCTACAAAATTGGAAATCAATCACAAGGAGAAAAACTGAAAAACACACAAAGGAGGCTAAATAACACAATACTACATAATAAATGGATAAATCAAGCTCACCTGAAGAAATTCAATTTAAAAAAACAATGACTGGCTTAACAATGAGGTCAAGGAAAAAATCAAAAGATACCTTAAAACAAATGAAAATGAGAACAAAACAACCCAAAATCTATAGGACACAGCAAAAGCAGTTGCAAGAGAGAAATTCATAGCAATGTAGACTTATCTCCCAACAAGAAAACTTTCAAATAAATGATCTAACTTTGTACTTAAAAGAACTCGAAAAAGAACAGCAAAGCCCAAAGTGAACAGAAAGAAGAAAATAATAAAGATCAAAGAGAAATAAACAAAATAAAATCTACAAAACAGTACAAAATATTAATGAAACGAGGAGCTGTTTCTTTGAAAAGATAAACAAAATTGACAAACTTCTAAACAGACTCATCAAGAAAAAAAAAAGAGAAGACCCAAATAAATAAAATCAAATGAAAGAGGAAAAGTAACAACTAACAGCAAATAAATACAAAGAACTGTAAGAAAATATTATAAATAGCTATATGCTGACAAACTGGATAATCTGGATGAAATGGATAAATTCCTAGAAACAATCTTCCAACACTAAATCAGGAAGAATCAGAGAATCTGAATAGATAAATTATGCCTAGTGAAATTGAAACAATAATCAAAAGGCTCCCAACAAACAAAGGCCCTGGACCAGATGGCTTCACAGGTGAATTTTAACAAACATTCTGAGGAGAACTAACACCTCTCCTTTCCACACTATTTCAAAAAAATTCAAGAGGAGGGAAGGCTCCCAAGCTCATTTTATGAGCCCAGCATTATCCTAATTCCAAAATTAGATAAAGACAATACAAACAAAGAAAAGTATAGGCCAATATCTTCGATGAACACAGATGCTAAAATTATCAACAAAATATTAGCATATAGAATACAGCAATGTATCAAAAAGATAATATACCATGATTAAGTAGAATTTATTCCCAGAATGCCAGGCTGGTACAACATTCACAAATCAATAAATGAGATTCACCACATAAACAAAATGAAGGATAAAAATCCTATGACCACATCACTAGATGTAGAAAAAGCATTTGATAAAATCCAGTATCAATTTATGATAAAAAAAAAACTCTCAGCAAAGTTGGAATAGAGGGAATGGATATCAACATAATAAAAGCCATATATGACAAACCCACTGCTGGCATCATACTCAATGGGCAAAAACTACAGCATTTCCCTTAAGATTGGGAACAAGACAGGGATGTCCACTTTTACCTCTCCTATTCAACATAGTACTGCAAGTCCTAGCCACAGCAATCAGACAAGAAGAAATAAAAGGCATCCAAATTAGAAAGGAAGAACTAAAACTGCCTTTCTTTGCAGATGACATGATACTGTACATAGAGAACCCCAAAGATTCCACCAGGAAACTACTGGAACTGTTATATGAATTCAGCAGAGTAGTAGGATACAAAACTAATATTCAGAAATCAGTTACATTTTTATATGCCATAACAAACTAACAGAAGTGGAAATTAAGAAAATAATCCTATTTACAATTACTTCAAAAAGAATAAAATCCCTTGGAATAAATCTAACCAGGAACATAAAAAAACCTGTACTCAAAAAAACTATGACACTAAAAAAAGAAATTGAGGAAGATACAAATAAGTGGAAGCACATGCCGTGTTCATGGATAAGAAGAATTAAGATCATTAAAATGTCCATACTATCCAATGCAGTCTATAGGTTCAATGCAATGCCTATCAAGATTCCAAAGACATATTTCACAGAACTAGAACAAATATTTCAAAAATTTACATGGAACCACAAAAGGCCCCACAAAGCAACAGTGATCCTGAGAAAGAGGAACAAAGGTGGAGGAATCATGCTACCTAATATGAAAATATACTAAAAGGCTATATTAATCAAAATAGCATAGTACTAGCATAAAAGCAGATGCATAGATCAATGGAATAGAATAGACAGCCAAGAAATAAACCCAGAACTTTATAGTCCATTAATATTCAACAGAGGGACCAAGCAAATAGAATGTGCTAAAGATAGTTTATTCAATAAATTGTGTTGGCAAAATTGGACAGGTATGTGCAGAAAAATGAAACTAGACCACCTTCTTACATCACACACAAGAATAAACTCAAAATGAATTAAAGACTTAAATGTTAGACCAAAACCCATAAAAATCATAAAAGAAAATATAGGCAGGAAAATCTCAGACATTGTTCTAGCAATATTTTATCAGCTATATCTCCCCAGGCAAGGGAAACAAAAGAACAAATAAACAAATGGGACTACATCAAACTAAAAAGTTTTTGTGCAGCAAAGGAAAACATCAACAAAATAAAAAGACAACCCACAGAATGGGAGAACATATTTTCCAATACATCTGATAAGGGGTTAATATCTAAAATTTACAAAGAACTTAAAAAACTCAACACTAAAACAAACAAGCAGCCCAATTAAAAAAAGGGGCAATGGATCTGAATAGACACTTCTCCAAAGAGGATATACAGATGGCCAATAGACATGTGAAAAGATACTCCATGCCACTAACCATCACATAAATGCAAATTAAAACCACAATGAGATATCATCTCACACCTGTAAGAACAGCCATCACCAATAAATCAACAAACAACAAGTGCTGGCAAGGATGTGGAGAAAGGGGGATCATTTTGCACTGTTGGTGCAAGTGCAGACTGGTCAACCACTGTGGAAAGCAGTATGGAGATACACGGAAGGAAGGGAGGGAGGGAGGGAGGAAGGAAGGAAGGAAGGAAGGAAGGAAGGAAGGAAGGAAGGAAGGAAGGAAGGAAGGAAGGAAGGAAGGAAGGAAGGAAGGTAGGTCTTACCCCTTGCAACAGCCTGGACTGACCTGGAGAGTACTAGGCTAAGTGAAATAAGCCACTCAGAGAAAGACAGATACCATATGATTTCACTCATATTTGGATTCTAATGAACAGATAAGCAAAATGGAGAGAGATTCATAGATAGCAGACAACAGCTGTCAGGGCAAGGGTAGCAGTCTGGAGGGATTAAGCAAGAAAGAAAAAAAGAGAAAAACAAACAAGCAAAATTTAACTAGAGACTGAAATAAGAACAAACTGACCATAACCAGAGGGGAGGAGGGAGGAGGATAACGGGGGAAAGAAGGGGAATGGTCATCAAGGAACATGTATAAAGGAGCCATGGACAATGCCAAAGGGGGTAAGACTGAAGGTGGGGGTCGGGGGAGCAGGGGAGAGTGGTGGGGGGGAATGGAGACAACTGTACTTGAACAACAATTTAAAAAGTTAAAAATAAATAAAAAGAAAGTAAAGTATAAAAAAAGAAAGAAAACAACTTACAGATAGGAACAACAGTGTGTTGACTGCTAGGGTGAAGGGAGTGGAAAGAGATGGAGGAGGATATAAGGGGAATAAATGGTGATGGACAGAGACCTGACTTGAGGTGGTGAACACACAATACAGTGTAGAGATGATGTGTTGTGATGTGAGCACCTGAAATCTGTATATTTTATTAACCAGTTTCACCCCAATAAATTCAATAAAAAATAATCATAATAAGTAAAAGAAAATGAAGACTGTAAAAGGTTCTAAAATTCTTTATTCTAGCATTTTAAATCATTTTCTTGAAAATAAAGGTGAAGACATATATCTTTTGCCTTTAACCTCTACTTTCTCATTTAAAATTATCTGAGTGCCTACCACCTAAAGTCAAACCATCTTTTGTCACCATATATTAGACCCCCCTCTACCCCCAGTATAATATACAGACCTAGGATCACAGAACTGTATGCTATACCTATATGATCTTATTAACCAATACTATGCCAATAAATTTAATTTAAAAAAACACAAAATTATCTGAGTAATTCCAGGGAAGAAAGTCTGGTTCAATATTAAAAAATAAATCAATATAATCTATCATATCAAGAGATTAAATAGGAAAATTCACATAAGCATATTAGCTGATGAAGAAGCATTTGACAAAAATTCTACATCCATTCATCACAAAAAACTTTCAGAAATATAGCAATAAAAAAATTTCCAGACCTTATAAAAAACATCTACAAAATTCTACAGATAATCGGTTACTTAATGGTAAAAAACTGGATTCTTTTACTCTAATATTTAAAGAAGGCAAGGATATTTCTACTTTAACCACTATTATTCAAATAGCATTAAAGTACAAACCAGTGAAAAAAGGCAAGAAAAGACATAAAGACTATAAAGGAAAAAATAAAACTTTTTTATTTTCAGATAACATAATTGTCTACATAAGAAAATCAAGATATGTTTAGAGAGAGTCTGAGAGAAGAGTGAAACTGCATTCCACTCCTAATTAAATTAAACCCAAGATAGAGCAAGACCCCAAATTAGAAATCACCTTGTGATTAGCCTAAGAGTTCATCCTGACAAAATAAGAGATCAGTTAGACTTTGCTGCAATTGTACACAACAAAAAACCAAAATAATCAAAGCTCAAATAAATAAGACATTTTTTTGTTAAAAAAACATAATTTCTACATATAAAATTCCAAGGAATCGGCAAAAAAAATCCTACAATTAATGAGTTTGGCAAGGTGACAGGATATAACATAAGCATTCAGAATCAACTGTACTTCTATATGCTGGCAATGAGCACATTGATAGCAAAATTTAAATTAGAATACCATTTATAGTAACTCAGAAAAAAAGAAAAATACTATGTATTTTGTAGGTGCAAATTGAACAAAATATGTATAGAACTTAAATGCTGAAAACTACACCAAGGTAGTAAAAGAAATCAAACAAGATCTAAATAAGATACACTGTGTTTTTAGTTTTCTGAGGAAATTCCATACTGTTTTCCACAGTGGCTGCACCAGGACTGGGAGAACATTATGCTAATTGAAATAAGCCAGGCCATAAAAGACAAATACTATATGATCCCACCTATAAATGGAACCTAATCAACAAAACAAACAAAGAAGCAAAATACAACCAGAGACACTGAAATAAATAACAAACTGACAGTAACCATAGAGGAGTGGGGAGAAGGATAATAGGGGATAACAGGGAAGGGCCATCAAGGAACATGTATAAGAGACACATGGACAAAGCCAAAGGGGGTAGGTTCGAGGGTGGAAGATGGGGATGGGTGGGGTGTGGGGGTATGGTGGGGTGAAAATGGAGACACCTGTACTTGAACAACAATAAGAAATAAAAATACATTTTAAAAAAGACAAACTTTGTTCATGAATTAGAATCCTCAACATAATAAAGATGTCAGTTAATCTCAAACTGATAAATAGGTTTAATGCAATTCCTATCAAAATCCCAGCAAGAGTTTTTGAAGGAATTGATAGATTATTCTAAAACTTATATGATGGGAAGGCACATTTGGTTCTTCCGGCCAAGATGGAGGTGTAGGTAGAAACCCTTCACTTCCTTGCCCAACCAAAAAGAGGATAACAACCAATCTAAAATCAATAAACAACCAGAAGTGCCAGAAAACCAAACTGCATGGAACTCCAACAACCAAGGAATTAAAGAAACAGTCAATCAGAACAACCAGACCAGTAAGAACCCCTGGCAAGGCAACAGACCATGGAGGTGGGGCTGGCTGAGAGAAACCTGGGCAAGGCAGTGGACCATGTGAGCGGAGCTGGCTGAAGGAGAAACTGAGACTCAGAGGTAACTGTGGACTAGGACGGTTGGCATGGTGGGAAAAACTCCCAGTCTCACACAAAAGTTCATTGGAAAGTGGGGCTAGAGCCAAGCAGGTGAGCTGCATTGTTCCCTCTCTGGCCCCTCTACCCACAGGCAGCCTGCAGCACAGCAAGGAGGTTGCTAGGCCCTGGTGAATACCTAAGGCCCCACCCCCTTACAACTTAACAGGTGTGCTGAGACAAAGAAATAGGGCACAAATGAAAGAACAGCAAAACTTCAGAAAGAGAGCTAAGTGATGAGGAGATAGCCAACCTATCTGATGGAGAATTTAAAGCCCTGGTAATCAAAATGCTCACAGAAATTATTGAACTTGGTGGGAAAATGAAAAAAACAAATGAAAGATACTCAAAATGAAATAAAGCAAAATATTCAGGGAACCAACAGTGACAGGAAGGAAACCAGGACTCAAAGCAATGGTTTGGAAGAAAAAGAAGAGATAAACATTTAACCAGAACAGAATGAAGGAACAAGAATTCAAAAATGTGAAGAGAGACTTAGGAACCTCTGGGACAACCTGAAATGTTCCAATATCTGAATTATAGGGGTGCCAGAAGGAGAAGAACAGCAGCAAGAAATGGAAAACTTGTTTGAACAAATGAAGAAGGAAAACTTCCCCAATCCAGCAAAGGAAATAGACTTCCAGGAAGTCCAGGAAGCCAAGAGAGTCCCAAAGAAGTTGGACTCAAAGAGGAACACACCAAGATACATCACCATTAAGTTACCAAAGATTAAAGACAAAGAGATGATCTTAAAAGCAGCAAGAGAAAAGCAGAGAGTTACCTACAAAGGAGTGCCTGTAAGACTACCAGCTGATTTCTCAAAAGAACCCTTGAGGGTGAGAAGAAGTATCTGAAGTCATGAAAGGCAAGGACCTACATCCAAGATTACTCTATCCAGCAAAGCTATAATTTAGAATGGAAGGGCAGATAAAGTGCTTCCCAGAGAAGATCAACTTAAAGGAGTTCATCATCACCAAGCCATTATTATATGAAATGTTAAAGGAACTTAACTAAGAAAAAGAAGATAAAAAAATATGAACAGTAAAATCACAACAAACTCACAACTATCAACAAATGAACCTAAAAGAAAGGAAAAGCAATGAAAACAAAAACTAAGCAAACAACTAGAACAGGACCAGAACAGAATCAGAGAAATGGACATCACACAGAGGGAGTTCAGTGGTGAGGGTGAAGGGAGGAACAGCAGGAGAAAGGTACAGGGAAGAAGAAGCATAATTGGTGGGCATAAAATAGACAGGGAGAGGTCAAAAATGGTATAGGAAACAGAGAATTCAAAGAACTTATATGTACAATCCATGGACATGAACTAAGGGGGTCAATGCTGGAGGGTTGGGAGGTGCAAGGTGGATAGGGGACAAAGAGGGAAAACTAATATAATCAATAAAATATTCTTAAAAATAATTTTAAAAATAAAATAAAACATATAGAAAAGCAAAAAGACTAGAATAGCTAAGACAATTCTGAAGAAACAGAATGAAGTGGACATAATATGTCTACCTGCTTTAAAGATTTATTATCACCTATAGTAATCAAGACTTTATGGTACTTGTGGAAAGACAGACAGATAGATCAATGTAAAAGAATAGAAAACCCAGAAAGAGACTCACTCAAATATATCCAACTGATTTTTCACAAAGGTACAAGATTAATTTAATGAAAGAGAGGTAGCTTTTTCGAAAATGATACTAGAGCAACTGACACCCTTAGGCATTAAATGAACCTTGTGCTAAACCTCACACCATA
Source organism: Carollia perspicillata (assembly GCA_004027735.1). Taxonomy (NCBI): domain Eukaryota; kingdom Metazoa; phylum Chordata; class Mammalia; order Chiroptera; family Phyllostomidae; genus Carollia; species Carollia perspicillata. The sequence goes on from PVKM010000581.1 coordinate 35,129, forward strand.
TGCCAAAGTTAACTCAAAATGAATCATTAAATTAAAAGTGAAACGTAAGACTATAAAAATTTAAGAATAAAACCTAGCAAAAATCTTTGGGACCTGGAGCTATGTAAAGAATTCTTAGGCTTAAAACCAAAAGCACAATCCATGAAAGGAAAATTGATAAATCGTATTTCATCAAAATTTAAAACTTTTGCTCTGAGAATAACTTTCACTAAGAGAATGAAAGCACAAGCTATGTAGTAGAAGAAAATATTTGCAAACCACAAATCTGATAAAGGACTAGAATCTAGAATATATAAAGAACTCTCAATACTCAACATTAAAAAAGCAAAGAATCCAATGAGAACATAGACAGGAGACTTAAAGAGACATTTCACTGAAGAAGATACATAGACGGCAAACAAACACACTAAAATGTTCAACTTCATTAGTCATTTCACTGAAGACGATATATAGATGGCAAACAAACACAAAAAATGTTCAACTTCATTAGTAATTAGGAAAATATGAACAGACGATACAGCACTACACACATCAGAACGGCTAAAATAAAAAATAGTGACAATACCAAATGCCGAGAAGTAAGCGGAAAAACTAGATCACTCATATATTGTTAGTTGGAATGCAAAAGGGTACAGACACTTGGGAAAATAATTTGGCACTTTCCTAAAAAACTAATCATAAAACTATCATATGATACAAAAATTGCATTTCTGGGCCTTTACATAGAAATCAAGACTTATGTTCACACAAAAACACTTACACAAATGTTTACAACAGCTTTATTAGTAAGACCCCAAAACTGGAAATAACCCAGATGTCCTTCAATGAGTGAATGGCTAAATAAACTGTGTTACACCAATGGCATACTACTACCACCACCAATGGCATGCAATACTACTCAGCAATAAAAAAAATTTAATACAAGTGGCAAACTGTATAATTTCCAGATAATTATACTGAGTACAAAAAAACCAATCCAAGAAAGTTACATACTATATGATTCTATTTATATACCATTCTTGAAGTGACAAAATTATGGAAATGGAGAACAAATTTTAAGGAGTGGTTGGGGACAGGAGGAAAGTACATAGGACTACAAAAGGGAAATATGATGCATCCTGTGATGGAAAAGTTCTGTACCTTGCCTGAATCAAAGTCAACATCCTGGATGTGATATTACTGATATTACACTATCATTTTGCAAGACGTTACCACTGGGAAGGCCAAGTAAACGATACACAGGATTTCTTTGTATTGTGCCTTATAATTGTATGTGAATCTATAATTATCTCAAAATGAAAAGTTAATTTATAAAAAAAGTAGTGTGGAGAAAAAAAAACCTTCATTCACTGCTGTTGGGAATGTAAACTGGTACAGCCACTATGGAAAACTGTATGGAGTTTTCTCAAAAACTAAGAATAGAATTACCATTTGGGCCAGCAATCCCTCTTCTGAGGCACTACCCAAAAATGTTCAGAACATTTATTCACAAAGATATATGCATCCTCATGATCAGTGTAGTATTATTCATGGAGGCCAAGACATGGAAACAACTGAAGTGTCCTTAGATAGATAACTGGATAAAGAAGATGTACATATACACAACAGAATACTACTCAGTAATAAGAAAAGATTAAATACTGCCATTTATGACAACATGGATGAATCTTGAGAATATCATGCTAATGAAATAAGTCAGACAGAAAAAGTCAAGAACTATATAATTTCACTCATGTGGGATATAAAACTGAAAACAACAAATGAACAAACAAGAAAAACAAACTAACAAAAGCTCATAGACACAGAAAACAGTATGATGGCTCCCAGAAGGAAGAGTTGGGGGTTAGTAAATAGTAAATGGGGTGAAATACATCGTGACATAGGAAGGTTTGATTTTGGGTGATGTGCACACAATGCAATATATAAATACTGCATCAGAAGTGTATACTTGAAACCTATTTAATTTTATTAATCAGTGTCACTCCAGTAATTTTTTAAAGTACATATGCCTGTTATATGCATAGTACAGCTAAAGAAATACAAAGTCCTTGCCCTTGAAACCATAGCTTATTATGGGAATAAACATATATACATAACTAAATTTCAAGGCAAAAAATTTATGTCAAGAGTGTTTTAAAATACAATGAGAAGTAGCCTGACCACTTAATACCCATTAGAATAGCTACTATCAAAAAAAAAAAAAAAAAAACCTAAACTAAAAACTAATGAGTGTTTCTGTTATCACAAGATGTATTACATTTCTAATATGAAAACATTAAGTAAAAAGTGTTTTTAAAGAAAAAGTTATCAGTTGTAATCTCTCCTCTTTCATTTCTGATTTTATTTATTTGGGTCCTTTCTCATTTTTTCCTGATGAGTCTGGTTAAAGGCTTGTCAACTTTGTTGCTATTTTCAAAGAACCAGCTCCTGGATTTACTGATCCTTAGAATCATTCTTTTAGTCTCTATGTTGTTTAATTCTGCTCTGATCTTTGTTATTTCCTTCCTTCTACTTGCTCTGGGCTTTGTTGTTATTTTTCCAGTTCTTGTAGATGTAGAGTTAGGTTGTTTATTTGAAATGTTTCTATCTTTTTTACGTAGGCCGGTATTGCTATGAACTTCCCTCTCAAGACTGCCTTCACTGTGTCTCATAAGTTTTGGACTATTGTTGAGTTCATTTTCATTTGTTTTCAGAAACTTTTAAATTTCTTCCCTGATCTAATTTTTAACCCATTCATTGTTTAATAGCATGCTTTCCAATCTCTGTGAGTTTGAGTATTTTTGAGTTTTTTCCTTGAGATTGGTTTCTAGTTTCAGGCCCTTGTGGTCAGAGAAAATGTTTAATATGACTTAAATTTTCTTGAATTTTTTGAGGATTGTTTTGTGTCCTATTATATGGTTTATTTTTGCAAATGTTCCATGTGCATTTGAAAAGAATGTGTATTTTGCATCTGTTATAAATATGTTAAAGAAAGTATTTTCCATTCTAAAGTACTTAAATTAATTCACAAAAGTATAGATTAAATTCCTGTGATGAAGGAATGTGAGGCCTTCCATTTCACATACCCACCAGAACTACTTTTCTATTTAAGGTTTCCAAAATATTCTCCAAAGAAATAAATTTCAAAGTATTTTATTTATTTGCTTTTTTCCCCCAAATCTCTCAGATATGGGGATCCTGAGAGAGAGATAACTACTACTTTCCAACTGTGAGTTTTCAGCCATCAATGCAATGCAAAGTTGTATTTTTAATAATCATCTTGTCTCATTATTCTCTATATATTTCAATAGCACATATCTGTGAGGTGAGGACATGAAGACTAAAGAATGGAAATCCAAAATGAATGGTTCCTTTTATCCTCTGCAGCATCATTTCACTGCAGCCTGTTCCCTGGCTGAGCCCCATGGTACACATATAAACTCATCTTTCAATCATTTCTGTGGGTTAATGACACTGGGTAATAGCCAGCCAGCCACGCCAAACATATAACTGGACAATCATTTCAGATTCATTTTCCATGAACAGAAATACTGTTCATGCTTATTAACTAGCAAATCTGCATAAGGCACAGCACAGAGCATAGAACCTGCATTGAAAGTAGCAATCTATCACATTAATGTAATTTACAAAGGTATTTGACCCATTCTATTGTTGTAAAATCTAAAAATAAAAAATACACTCCTATGATTTCTTCTGGTCAAGGTGAAGGTGTAAGTAGATACACTTTGCCTCCTGGCACAATAAAAATAACAACAAATTTAAAAACAAAAAATAACCAGAATTGCCAAAAAATCAAACTGTACAGCAGTCCAACAACCAAGGAGTTAAAGAAGAAACATTCATCCAGACTGGTAGGAGGGGCAGAGACAGGCATTTGCAGTGGACAGGACTCTTGGCAAGGCAGCACCTAAAGGACTGGAGTGGGCCAGGCAGCAGCTGGTGGACTGGGCAAGGTGGTGGCTTGCAGACCAGGTCCCACAATTGTGTGCAGATAAACCAGGAGGAACAACTGGGGAGTGAGACAGACCATACAACTCAGGGTTCCAGTGCAAGGAAATAGAGCCTCAAAGTCCCTGGCTGAAAAAACCATGGAGGTTGCAGCCATGGGTGGGACAAACTCCCAGCCTCATAGGAAAGCACATTGGAGACACCCACAGGGTCCTAGAATATACACAAGCCCACCCACCCAGGATTCAGCACCAGAAGGACCCAATTTGCTTGTGAGTAGCAGAGGAAGTGACTGAAAGCCAGCCCAGAGCTGAGCAATCGGCATTGTTTCCTCTCAGATGACTCTCTCACAGATAGTGCCATGACACAGTGAAATGGGTTGACCTGCTCTAGCACATACCTAAGGCTCTACCCCTTACCATGTAACAGATGCTGTGATACAAAAAATGTGGCCCAAATGAAGGAACAGATCAAACTTCCAGAAAAAACACAACTAAGCAATGAAGAGATAGCCAACCTACTAGATGCAGAGTTCAAGGCACTGGTGATCAGGATGTTCACAGAACTGGTTGAGTATGGTTGAAAAATAGAGGAAGAAGTGAAGGCTATACAAAGTGAAATAAAAGAAAATGAACAGGGAACCAACAGTGAAGATAAGAAAACCAGGACTCAATGGTTTGGAGCAGAAGGAAGAAATAAACATTCGACCAGAACAGGGTGAAGAAACACAAAATCGAAAAAATGAGGAGAGTCTTAGGAACCTTCAGGACAACTTTAAGCATTCCAACATCTGAATCATAGGGGTGCCAGACAGAGAAGATGATGAACAAGAAACTGAAAACTTATTTGAAAACATAATGAAGGAGAACATCCCAAATCTGGCAAAGGAAATAGGCATCCAGGAAGTTCAGGAAGCTCAGAGAGTCCCAAAGAAGATGGACTCAAGGATGGACATCAAGGCACATCATCATTACATTACCCAAGATTAGACATAAGGAGAGAATCTTAAAAGCAGCAAGACAAAAGGAGACAGTTACCTACAAAGGAGTTCCCATAAGACTATCAGCTGATTTCTCAAAAGAAACCTTACAGGCAAGGAGAGGCTGGAAGGTATTCAAAAGTCATGAAAGGCAAGGGCCTACATCCCAGATGACTCTATCCAGCAAAGTTATCATTTAGAATGGAAGGGAAGATAAAGTACTTCTCAGATAAGGTCAAGTTAAAGGAATTCATCATTACCAAGCCCTTACTATATCAAATGTTAAAGGAACTTATTCTAAGAAAAAGAAGATCAAAACTATAAACTGTAAAATGACAACAAACTCACAACTATCAATAACCAAACCTAAAAAAAAAACTCCTAAGCAAACAACTACAACAAGAACAGACTCACAGAAATGGAGATCACATGGAGGGTTAGCATTGGGGAGGCGGTGGGGGATCATGAGGGAAGAGGTACAGGGAATAAGAAGCATAAATTGTAGGTAGAAAATAGACAGTGGGAGGTTAAGAATAGTATGGGAAGGACATAGGACTTCTGGCCAAGATAGAAGCGTAGGTAGACACACTGTGCCTCCTCACACAACCAAAATAAGGACAACAACAATTTAGAAGCAAAATAACAACCAGAACTGACAGAAAATTGAACTGTATGGAAGTCTGACAACCAAGGAGTTAAATAGACACATTCATCTAGACCAGCAGGAGGGGTGGAGCCAGGCAGAGTTGGGCAGAATAGGGCAGAGAGGGGCAGTGGCAAAAAAAGCAGTGGCACTGGGTGTGCAAGTCGTCAGCAGGCAGACCCTGGGCCCATGAGAGGTGGCTGGCAGACCCCATGCATGGGGTGGCAACGGGCAGACCCAGTGAGGTGGTGATTGTGAAGTGGGGCACAGTGCACAAGGCAGCTGGCTGACTGGATGGTCCCACATTCATGCGCAGAAAAACCAGGTGAAACTGGGGAACAAGACAGACCGTACAAACCAGGGCTCCAGTGCAGAGAAATACAGCCCCAAAACACCAATTGAAAACACCTGTGGAGTTCCCATCAGCCTGTCAGCTGATTTCTCAGGAGAGACCCTGCTGGCAAGACGGGGCTGGAAAGAAATATTCCAAGTCATGAAAGGCAAGGACCTACATCCAAGACTGCTCTATCCAGCAAAGCTTTCATTTAGAATGGAAGGGCAGATAAAGTGCTTCTCAGATAAGGTCAAGTTCAAGGGGTTCAATCATCACCAAGCCCTTACTATATAAAATGTTAAAGGAACTTATCTAAGAAAAAGAAGATAAAAATATGAACAGTGAAAGGACAGCAAACTCACAGTTATTAATAACCACACCTAAAACAAAAACAAAAACAAACTAAGCAAATAAGTAGAACAGGAACAGAACCACAGAAATGGAGATCATATGGAGGGTTAGCAACAGGGGAGTGGGAGGAGGAGAGAGGAGGAAAAAGTACAGAGAATAAGTAGCATAGATGGTAGGTAGAAAATAGACGGGGAAGGCAAGAATAGTATGGGAAATGTAGAAGCCAAAGAACTATGACCCATGGACATGAACTAAAGTGGGGGAATGCGGGTGGGAGAGGGTGTGCAGGCTGGAGGGGAATAAAGGGGGGGAAATGGGACAACTGTAATAGCATAATCAATAAAATATATTTAAAAAAAAGAATACTATGGGAAATGGAGAAACCAAAGAACTTGTATGTACAACCTATGGACATGATTTACGGTGGGGCAATGCTGGTGGGAGTGGGATACAGGGTGGAGGGGAATAAAGGGGAGAAAATAATGGGACAACAGTAATAGCATAATCAACAAAATATATTTAAAAAATTTTTAAAGTCTACAATGAAAAAAACCCTCCTCTTTGGAAAAAAAGAAAGAAAAAGTTAAGGACATATCATTTCAATTTTTACAGTGAGTATTGGTTCATAAGTTACTTTTAACATTAAAATGTTCTTGCTGAAGTAAATAATTTAAGGAAGAGTCTGACAATAATGGCATATACTTCATTAATAAAATATTAATAGTAGAGTCTTATAGAAAACAGCTAGATACAAGATTCTCAAATGCAACATATCCTCCTAATAAACCACAGACTAACAAAACTAAAATTTCAATAGAATTTGATAATAACAAAAAGGTAAACATGACCAAATTTTGTTGATACTTAAATTACACTATGCAACCTGTATACATATCCTTTTAGGATCTTGGCTCCATCCATCTCTCCAGATGCATCTCCAGCCATTGCACCCATGCATGCTACATTGGCCATTGAAAATTACTTACTCTCCATTTGAGAATTCATTTTTACCTCCACACATTCCCTGTGATATTGTTCCCACTGAAGGAACTGGCCTCATCTCTTCTGTGCTCATTGAGAACTCCTTGTGAACTCCTCCCTGACACTCACAGGCTGAACAGAAACTCCCTCTCTAAAACCTTGAGTATATCATATTAGTAAAACATTCATCCTGAATTATTTGTATGTCAGTACCAAAAGGTCCTCGAAGGAAGGAGCCTGTCCCTTTTGAACATTATATTCACAGTGGCAAGCACAATGTCAGGAACATGGCAGATGTAATCTGCTAAATTACAGTTTAAAAGATCCCAATTAGTAAATAAATTTAGCTTAAAAGAATGTCATCAAAGTTATAATTTAGCTGGATAAAGCTCAACCCGTGGTTCTTTGCTGATTGGTATGTAAATGTGTTTTATCATTCTTCTGGCCAAAGTAAATATAAATTAAATACTCAAAGGAAGATTTCTGTTATGTACTTGAATTGTTGGAACACAGCTGTCAAATTAATCTCTTAGACTTAAAAAAAAAATCTAAAGGTGAAAGATAGGGCTTGATGTAATATTTTGTTTAAAAAAAGAATTTGTTTTTCTAAACCTGTAGAAATTTTATAGTAATAGAAATATAAAAAAAAAACATTTTAAAGTGCATTACATACCATTTCAATTTCTTGATCTTTAGCAACCAGCTGTCGATTAAGAAGTTCTTTGCTTGAATCAAGTTTTATACAGAGTTCCCTTGTGGAGGACAAGTCTGCAAGGGCAGATACTTTTTCAAATTGAACCTTCTGAAGCTCCTCTTCCATCTTTACAAGAGATTTATGTAAAGTAGAAATCTGGGACTTGTAAGACCTTTCTGCATTTAAGTGCTGCAAAAACAAAATTGTTTTTTTAACTTGGAAAGGAACTATGACATGGAACACAAAACGGGTCAAATCTTTTAATGACGTACACTTACATGATAAGGAACTTTAGGTGATATAGGTAGTAGTACATGTACAAAACTGAGGGAAACATAAATTTGGGCTTCAAATTTCTATATATCCACAAGTAAGGTGGTCAAATGGTCATATTTGGAAAACAACTTTTCCCACTGACAACTCTTGGCTCCAAAGCCAGTTGAGATATATACATTTGGTCTATATTTTTCACAGTTACAATTACTCTATGATATAAATATTATCATTTGTCTTTAACAACAAAGTGACAAACAAAACATAAGCCACTATTTCCCCCCCCCAATACCCATTTTCCAATTCTTGAAAGGCATGTTGATATTGACCATAACATCATAAAATGAGGGCTGATGACTCTAGCAGTTATTAATACCTGAGGGAAAAATACTTTAGGCAAGTATAAATTAATACATCTACTTTTCGAGTAATAAGAGTATGTTTTAAAAATGGTGAGATTCAAGTTATATAAATGCTTTCAAATCTTCAATATAATCACACCTTTTTTTTTTCAGAAACAAAAAATGTTTCATGTAAGTACACTGCCACCTACAGAGAAGTATTTGCTATTCCATGAAGATAATGGAACTGAGAGGCAAATAAAGACATTTTTCTACTTTTCAACTTTTACAAAGCACAAAAACACCACTCCTGGAATAAATTATTTGGTCACAATTCACTCTTAATTTTCTCCTTCCCTTCCTTCCTCACTCTATTTCTCACTCATTCTTTAAATAATCTTTTATTCATACATTTACCCACCCACCCATCTATCCATCCATTCTATACTTATTGACTATAGTCTATGTTGCAGTCAATGTACCTAGATGCACATCCAATGGTATAGAAAGTGGTCTTTGCTCTCATAAAACTTTCAACTATGGGATAGTCATACATCAATCAAATAATCACACAGATGAACATATTAATATATATTAAATAAATACTTCTAGAGAAAAAAAAAGTGCATAAAAAAGGAAAGTAACCTAAACTGAGAGTCAGGGAAGTCATAAAGGTTTTCCTGAGCAAATGACAGTTGAGCTGAATGAGATTTGAAAGGTGAATAGAGATATACAGTGTATACTGGGGAGAGCATCTTTTCAAGTCAGGAATACTAAGTGCAAAGCTTTGGAGGGGGTGTGTCAGGGGAGGGAAAATGACAATGTCTGAGAGAGAAGGCTAGCATGGATGGAGTTCATATCACGGCGAAGAGTGACAGGGGCTGCAATTGAAAAGGTATACAGTTCCATCCAGGCTGTCATAAAGGATAGGAGCTCCTTCTTTCTTTCTGCTGCATAGAATTCCATTGTGTAAATGTACCACTGTTTTTTGATCCACTCATTTACTGATGGGCACTTAGATTGCTTCCAGCACTTGACTATTGTAAATTGTGCAGCTATGAACATTGGGGTGCATAGGTTCTTTTGAATTGGTGTTTTAGAATTCTTAGGAGAGCATTATACTAAGTGAAATTAGCCAGGCAGTGAAAGACAAATACCATAAGATTGCACCTATGAGTGGAACCTGATCAACAAGACAAACAAGCAAGCAAAATACAACCAGAGACATTGAAATTAAGAACAAACTGACAGTAACCACAGAGGAGGGAGGAGAGGGATAATGGGGGATACTAGGGGAAGGGCCATCAAGGAATATATATAAAGGACACATGGACAAAGCCAAAGGAGTAGGTTTGAAGGTGAGAGGCATAAACAGGTGGGGTGAAAATGGGGATAACTGTACTTGAAAAACAATAAGAAAAATATACAAATATTTTTATTATTTAAAAAAGAGAAAAATTCTCACATGGCAAAAACAAAGAGAAAACAAAGCCGGAGCAGGAAGCAAATGAACAAGCTTAAAGCTAAAAGTTGGGGTAGAAAGAGCCACTAACAGTGAATAGCTTGTTTCTTTTTTTTCCCCCACACCTCCCGACTACCCCAGGCCTCCCTACTTCCTTCCCTTGTTTCCACCCGCCTTGTTATTGTCCATGTGTCCTTTATAGTTGTTCCTGTAAACCCTTCACCCTTTTCCCCCATTACCCTTTCCCATTTTCCCTCTGGTCACTATCAGCCTGTTCTCAGCTTCAATGTCTTTGATTATATTTTGCTTGCTCGGTCACTTTGTCGATTAGGTTCCTGTTAAAGGTGAGATCACATGGTATTTGTCTTTCACTGCCTGGCTTATTTGATAATGCTTATTAGCCTAAGGCTGTCCAGTTCCAATCGATGCTGTTGCAAAGGGTAGGAGCTCCTTCTTTCTTTCTGCTGCATAGAATTCCATTGTGTAAATGTACCATAGTTTTTTGAGCCATTCATTTACTGATGGGCACTTAGGTTGCTTCCAGCACTTGGCAATTGTAAATTGTTCTGCTAAGTCTACAGCATAATACCTGAGATCATCTGATTTCAGAAGCTAAGCAGGGTTGGGCCTGGTTAGTACTTGGATGAGAGACTTATGTTTCCATATACAGGCAAGATAGGAGATAAGAATTTAGGATTAATTTGGAACTGAGACCTCTATATTCTGGGACCCTTGAGAGAAGGCTCCAGGAGGGAAACAAATTTACTCAACCTCACAGAGATACAAACAAAAATTTATCTTGACCTAGTCTCTGGATAGGGGAAAAAATGTCTTCTGTAAGAAATTGAAACCTTGGGTCTGACTTGACTCAATTTTGAAGTCAGATTTTACATTACCCATCTTAAATTCTAAACATCAACATAAAGTCTGTCCCTTCGTAGAAGTTCACTCATCTCCCTGGTCATGCAAGATTCTATAGGAGGAAAAAGTCCTTTTCATGAGGAACTTACAGTCAACAGAAGAGAAAACAATTCATCATAAGTCAGAGTAACATAACACACAGCATGATCAAACTTCTAGAACTTCAAATTATTAAACATAGTATTTTAGAAGGCATGGAAAATATACTTAAAAGTTTAAAGACATAAAAGAAAAATTGAAAAGAATACATATATGAAAAAATCAAACAGGACTTCTAGAAAGAAAAAAAAAGTTATCATAAAAATGAAAAATTAATGAATACATCAAAGAACAGACCAGTACAGCTTAAGAGGAAAGAATGAACTAGAAAATAGATCACAGCACAGAGAGATAAACATGAAAACTATGATAAAAAATAGTATTAAATATTTGGGCTAGAAGATCCAAAAAGCATATTATAAAAGTTAAAGGAGATAGCAGAGTAAATTTGGAGGCAGTAAAAGTCAAAGAAATAACATTGAGAATTTTCCAGACTAATAAAAGGCATGGTTATTCTGACTGAAAAAATGCAACAAAACCAAAACCCCACCCCCCAAAAAATAAATCCATACTTAGACATATAATAGTGAGACTACACACAAAGAGAGAACACCTTAAAAGGAACCAATGACAATAGATAAACTTACAAAGAATGACAATTACAATGAGAACACACTTCTCAACAACTAAAAAAGACAATTATTTTAACATTATCAAGGAAAATAAACTCTCAACCTGGAATTCTGTACTCAGCTAAACTAATATACAAGAGTGAGGGTAAAATAAAGCCATTTTCAGATAAATATTGAAGAAATAAACTCACAGATCAAAGAAAGTTTGAAGAAAAGATAATGAATTTAGAAGGAAGAAACAGAATGTAAGAAGCAATGATGAAGAATTCTGTAAAAATGTCGGTGGACACAAATAAGCATTAACTGAAAAAATAAGAAACATGAAAAAATGATTTATTTTTAAAACATTTCAAACAACAGGGTGAAATTAAAATAGCTATAACAATATCATAAAAGATCTGTGTATGAGTGTGCATGAGAGAGAGAATAAAAGAGTGCACATGCACTAGTATGCAGGGTATTGTACTCCATTTTCAAATATTCCTAGAACCACACACTATTTAGGAGGAGGGTTAGAGATACTAACAATAGAATTTGTCAAATATGCATATTCCAATTTTAACTGCTGAAAGATTAGATTGAGAATGTGTAACTTCCAAACCAATGAGCAGTGGGGGTAGAACATGTACAAAGAAAACAAGCACACACAAGACAGATAAAGGAAAAGAAACATAAAAGAATCATGACCAGCAGAATGTAAAAGATAAACCAGTAATAATAAACCTAAATGTGCCAGTCATTCAAACCAATACAAAGAGATTTTTTTTATTGTTGTTCAAGTACAGTTGTCTCCATTTTCACCCCATCATGCCCCCATGCCCCACCTATCCCCGCCTCCCACCCTCGAACCTACCCCCTTTGGCTTTGTCCATGTGTCCGTTATACATGTTCCTTGATGGCCCTTCCCTATTATCCCCCATTATCCCTCTCCCCACTCCTCTATGGATACTGTCAGTTTGTTATTTATTTTAGTGTCTCTGGTTGTATTTTGCTTCTTTGTTTGTTTTGTTGATTAGGTTCCATTTATAGGTGCGATCATAAGGTATTTGTCTTTCACCGTCTGGCTTATTTCATTTAGCATAATGCTCTCCAGTCCCATCATGCTGTCTCAAAGGGTTGGAGATGCTCAGCAATACTAGCCATCAGAGAGATGCAAATTAAAACCACAATGAGATACCACTTCACACCAGTCAGAATGGCCATCATAAACAATTCAACAAACAAGTGTTGGAGAGGTTGTAGAGGAAAGGGAACCATATACATTGTTGGTGGGAATGCAGACTGGTGCAGCCACTATGGAAAACAGTATGTAATTTCCCAAGAAAACTAAAAATGGAACTGCCTTTTGACCCAGCAATACCACTGCTGGAATTATACCCTAGGATCCTGAAACACCAATTCAAAAGAATCTATGCATCCCAAAGTTCATAGCAGCACAATTTACAATAGCCAAATACTGGAAACAGCCTAAGTGCCCATCAGTAAATGCGTGGATCAAAAAATTGTGGTACATTTACACAATGGAATGCTACACAGCAGAATGAAAGAAGGAGCTCCTACCCTTCAAAATAGATTAATCTTATCGGTTAACAGAAATATATTTTCAGATTGAATTTTTAAAAAATCAAGCTATATTATTTTTATTAGAGACAAATAGTTGAAAGGGGTTTTTTAAAAGATATATAATACTTCTGTTTCCAGTGATTGGGACTGAATTTATCCTCTTATTGTTAAGAACTAGAAAACTAGGAAAGGAAAAAGAGCAGTTGGGAGGGGGAGGAGAAAAGGAAGGGAAATGATAGGGGAGGGGAGAAGGAAGAAGAGGGTTGGAGGAAGGAAGGCAGGGAGAGAGAATTGCTTCTAGTCATTGAACAATACGCAGCAAGAGAAGGAAAACAAGGTGAGCCCTATAATCACCCCAGCTTTCTGTCTGGAGACTTTCCAGTCTCTGGCTGAGGAAAGGACCTTCAATGAGAACATAGCTGTTTTGTGGAATTGAGGAGACAGAAATAAGCATCTGAAATATGTCAGGTAGAGTTCCAAAAATAAATGATCTACATTAAAAGGATATCCAGAAATCTGCCTAGAAATCTCCTCGATTTTTGACTGTTTTGAATACTGAGCCATGAATACACAGAGTGAAACTCCAGAAGTTTGAGAAAAAAACAATGGGAGAGCTCTAAAGTAAACAATCCCACAACGGGGAAATATCAATGCTTGAACCTGTCAAAGTGAAGAGTTGTTAATGAACAATCTGGACTGGGTATTTAATAGAGAACTCTACCACACACCTTAATGGTAGGGCTAAACTAGCCTTACAGAAAAGGCTTCTTTATACCTGCTCTATTAACAAACCGACAGGAACCAGCAGGGAGAGGGGAGAGGGTAATGGGGCCGGGGAGGAGAAGGGTTGTCAAGGAACATCTATAAAGGACACATGGACAAAGCCAAAGGGGGTTAGGATCAAGGGTGGGAGGTGGGGATAGGTGGGGTGGGGGGAGGGGGGACAAATGGAGACAACTGTACTTGAACAACAATAAAAATGAGTAAGTAAATACTAAAATTTATTATGTTGAATACTGGTGTAAGACATACATAGATTCATGTCTTAATCTACTATTTTGTAAAATTGGAGTTGAAATATTAAGCAAATTGTTTTTCATGTAAAAAACTTGTAAGCAATTTGATTTTACCTTGTGAAGAAAATAAAGGTTTCACACCCCACCCCACCCCAAAAAAGCTTACAAACAACCTTGAAAGTATCAGTTGATCTGTAAGTAATTTATCACCCTGCCAGAACAAATCCAATATTCCTTTTAAAAAGGCAACAAAATCTAACGTTCAACAAGTAAAATTCACAATGTCTAGCATCCAATTATAAAATACCAGACATGTAAAGATGGATGAAAATGTGACCCACAAACAGGATAAAAATCAAATGATGTAAACAGATGCAAAAATGACAAAAGATGATATTAGCAGACAAAGGTTTTAAAACAGCTATTACCCAGACAAGAAGGAATAACAAGGTCTGAATTACCCTGCTGTCACAAACAACCAGAAAAAAATGGACAACATACAGAGAGAAAACCTGTTTTCAGACTTCAGAGACCAGGTAACACAAAACTATGGTCTCTGACGGAATAAAAACAAGGTGAGCCCCATGGTTGACAGAGCATCTTATTAAAGGTAAATTTAGGACCATAATGCAGGGAAAAGAACCAAAACACAGTCCAGTGATCTCACTGAGTTAAAAATAAAGATCAGAGTTAATGGAAGCTGAGGTGGCTAGACTTCGTGAAGTACAGCACCAGAGAGAAAAGTGCTATACAGAGGAGTTCCAGAAATCTGTGCATGCACAGGTGACTCTCCAAGAGGGCAGGCAAAGACCAAATTTCTAGGAAAGAACAATTACTAGGAAAATTGTGAGCCAAACTATTCCCACCTCTCATATAAGGTCAGGAATCATTCAGATCTTATCAGCCAGAGTGAAGACACTTTGACACTTCATCGAGTATACAACGCATTCAATAGAGACGCAAAGAGAGTCACACCTTAGTAGGGGGGATAAATTAGCTCTAAAATCAAGACCATTCTAGAGCTCTCCTAAACATCTTATAAACAATCCTCAGGAACATAATGTGAATCTCAAGTAACTTAACAGTTTCATAGAATAAACCCAACACTGTTAAAATCCAGCTTTCAACAATGTAAAATTAACAATGTCCACAATACAATTAGAATTTAGTAAGTAAACCCAGAAAAAGTAAAATGAGGTCCATCATCAAGGGAAAAGTAGGTCAACAGACACAGAAGTTAATGTGGCAGAAATGATGGAATTAGCAAACAAGGACATTGAGACAACTATTATAAATGCACTCAATGTGCTCAAGGATTTAAAGGGAAAATGAAAATAAAGAGAAGTGAAAGATAGTCAAAAGAACCAAATGGAATTTTTGGAGATGAAGATATAACCTATAAAATTAAAATTTCACTAAATGAATTAACAGCAGATTAGAAATATCAAAAGAAAAGATCAGAGGATTTGAAAACACAAAAATAGCAACTATATAAATTAAGCAAAAAAAAAAAAAAAAAGCCTGGGGAAAATATCCAGAGGCTTAATGATCTACGGAACAATATCAAATAATCTAATATGCTTGGAATTGAAATTCTAGAAGGAGAAGAGTGAGGAGAAGCAAAAAGAATATTTAAAGAAATAATGACAAAGTATTTTTGGGATTTGATGGAATTTATATTCTCAAGGAATCCTGGGCATTATAAACACAAGAATAACACCACCAATTAAAACTGAGCCAAGTCCAATTGCTGGAAACCAGTGATACAGAGGAAAATCTTGAAAAGCAACCAGAGTAAAATAAGGAATATTATATTTAGAGAAAAAAAGATAAGCTTGACCTTAGATTTTTCTCCAGAGACTACACATCCAGAATACAATGAAACAATATGGCTAAAATTCTGCAAGACAAAATACCTATCAACTTAGAATTTTATATCTAGAAAATATGTTGTTTAGAACTGAAGGTGAAATAAACACTTTCTAAAACAATTCTCTTCTGAGAAAATATGATGCCAAAAAAAACCCCGACCAAAAAAAAAAAAACAAATTGCACAAGTAGAAAAACTGTAAATGTCTAAAGAAAATTCTTCTAAGAAAAAGATACTGGTAATAGATAAAAACTTGGATCCACTCAAAGGAATGAAGAAAAGCAGAAATAATAAATACATGGGTGAATAAAAAAAGTTTTTCATTCACCTTGTATTTTAATTTCTTTAATGATTTAAAGTAAAAATAATAGTGCACCATGGGGTTTATGACATATGTAGGAGTCAAATGTAAGAACAGTAAAATAAAGGTGGAGAGGAAGAATAAAAGTGTACTATGAAGTAATTTATTATTTGAAGTAGATTGTGACAATTAAAAAATGCATGGTTTAAAGACACAACAAAGAAAGAAAACTTCAGGCCAATATTGCTGATGAACATAGATGTTAAAATCCTCAACAAAATATTGGCAAATCACATCCAAAAATACATTAAAAAGATCATACACCATGACCAAGTGGGATTCATCCCAGAGATGCAAGGATGGTACAATATTCACAAATCAATAAATGTAATATATCACATAAACAAGAGCAAAGACAAAAATCACATGATCATATCAATAGATGCAGAAAAAGCATTTGATAAGGTATAGCACCCATTTATGATACAAACACTCAGCAAAGTGGGAACAGAGGGAGTATTCCTCAACACAATAAAGGCCATATATGAGAGACCTATAGCCAACATCATACTCAATGGACAAAAACTAAAATCTTTTCCACTAAGATCAGGAATAAGACAAGGTTGTTTACTTTCATTTCTATTCAATATAGTATTGGAAGTTTTAGCCACAGCAATTAGACAAGAAAAGGAAATACAAGGCATCCAAATTGGAAAAGAGGAAACAAAACTGTCATTGTTTACAGATGGCATGATAGTGTACATAGAAAATCCTACAGACTCCACCAAAAATCTGCTCGACCTAATAAATGAATTTAGTGAAACAGCCAAATACAAAGTCAATATTCAGAAATCAAAGGCATTTTTGTACACCAACAATGAAACAGCAGAAGCAGAAATCAAGGAAAAAAATCCCATTTGATATAGCAACATGAAAAATAAAATACCTAGGAATAAACCTAACCAAGGAGGTAAAAGACCTGTATGCAGAAAACTACACAACACTGAGGAAAGAAGTCAAGGAAGCCCCAACCAAAGAAAACATATACCGTGTTCATGGATTGGAAGAATTAACATCATCAAAATGTCCATACTGCCCAAAACAATTTACAGATTCAATGCATTGGTCCTATTAAAAGACCAATGGCATATTTCACAGAAATAGAACAAACACTTCAAAAATTTTTATGGAACCATAAATGACCCTGAATAGCTGCTACAATTTTGTGAAAGCAGAGCAAAGTAGGAGGGATCATAATACCTGATACCAAACTGTATTACAAGGCCACAGTAATCAAAACAGCCTGATACTGGCATAAAAATAGGCACATAGACCAGTAGAACAGAACAGAGAGCCCCAAAATAAACCCAAGTCTCTATGATCAAGTAATATTCAACAAAGGGGGCAGCAGCATAAAATGGAGTAAAAATAGCCTCTTCAACAAATGGTGTTGGGAGAGCTGGACAGCTCCATGCAAAAAAATGAAACTTGAGTACCAACTTACACCATACACAAAAATAAATTCAAGGTGGATAAAAGATTTAAATATAAGTCATGATGACATTAAAGTCCTAGAGGAGAACATAGGCAGAAAAATCTCAGATATTTCATGCAGCAACATTTTCACTGATATGTCCCCTAGAGCAAGAGACATAAAGGAAAGAATAAACAAATGGGATCTCATCAAAATAAAAAGCATCCGCACAGCTAAAGAAAACAGTATTAAAATAAAAAGAGAACCAACCATATGGGAAAACATATTTGCCAATGATACCTCAGACAAGGGTTTAATCTCCAAAATATATAAAGCACTCACACAACTCCACTCTAAGAAGACAAACAACCCAATTAAAAAATGATCAAAGGACTTGGACAGACACTTCTCCAAGGAGGACATACAGAGGATCCAGAGACACATGAAAAGATGCTCAGTATTGCCAGCTATCAGAGAGATGTGAGTTAAAAGCACAATGAGATACCACTTCACACTGGTCAGAATGGCCATCATAAATAAAGCAACAAACAACAAGTGTTGGAGAGGTTGTGGAGAAAAGGGAATCCTAGTGCACTGTTGGTGGGATTGCAGACTGGTATAACCACTATGGAAAACAGTATGGAATTTTCTCAGAAAAATAAAAATGGATCTGCCTTTTGACCCAGCAATTCCACTACTGGGATTATATCCTAAGAACCCTGAAACACCAATCTAGAAGAACCTATGCACCTCAATGTTCATAGCAGCACAATTTAAAATAGCCAACTGCTAGAAGCAACCTAGGTGCCCATCAGTAAATGAATGGATAAAAAAACTATGGTACATTTACACAATGGAATTCTATGCAACAGAAAGAAAGAAGGAGCTCTTACCCTTTGCAACAACATGTATGGAACTGGAAAGCATTACGCTAAGCAAAATAAGCCAAGCGGTAAAAAACAAATACTATATGATCTCACCTTTAACAGGAGCCTCATCAAAAAAAACAAACAAACAAACAAAATATAACTAAGGACACTGAAATAGAGAACACGCTGACAGTGACCAGAAGGGAGAGGGGAGGGAACTTCAGGGGAAAGGGGGAAGGGTCTGCAAGACCCTTCAACTATAAAAGACACGTGGACAAAAACAAGGGGGGTGGAAACGGGAGGGAGGTGGGGACGGCTGGGGGGGTGGGCTGGGATGGGAATAAAAGGCAAAAACTGTACTTCAACAATAATTAAAATAAAAAATAATTAATGATTCATGGTTTATACTATAATCAGGAAATGTGTATAGCTTATAAAGCCATAATAGAGATAGAATGTAATACTAAAATTGCTAAATATAAACAAAGGCAGGAAAAGTTAAATATAGCACTATCACATGGTCCAGCAATTCTACTTCTGGGAATATATCCAAAGGAAATAAAAACTAACTCAAAAAGATATCTGCACACCAATGCTTATAGCAGCATTATATATAGTAGCCAACACATGGAAACAATCTAAGAGACTATCAAAAGATGAATGGATAAAAAAGAAGTGATACATATACACAATGGAATATTATTCAGCCATTACAAATGAGGGAATCCACCTTGGCTGGTGTGGCTCAGTGGACAGAGTGCCAGCCTGCGAACCAAAAGGTTGCTGGTTGGATTCCCAAGCAGGGCACATGCCTGGGTTGCAGGCCAGGTCTCCAGTAGGGGGAGCACAAGAGGCAACCAAAGATTAATGTTTCTCCCTGTCTCTTTCTCCCTCCCTTGCCCTATCTCTAAAAATAAATAAATAATTTTTTTTTAAATAATGAGGGAATCCTATCATTTCCAACAACATGGAGGAACTATGAAGGTACTATCCTAAATGAAATAAGTCAGAAAAAAACAAATACTATATGACTTCACTTACATGTAGAATCTAAAAACAAATCTAAAAAAAAAAAACCCAAAACTCACAGAAAAAGAGAACAGAGGCAAGAGGTGGGAGGAGGGGGAAGGTGGTGCAAAGGTACAAACTTCCAGGTATAACAGAAATAAAAACTACTCTTTTTGCTCTCTGTTCTCCACCACCATGAGTCGCATGCACACTCCCAGGAAGGGCCTGTCTTCGTCAGCTCTGCCCCACCACTGCAGCATCCCCACCTGGCTGAAACTGACATCTGACAACAAGAAGGTGCAGATCTACAAACTGGCCAACAATGGCCTGACACCCACACAAAGCAGTGGGATCCTCAGAGACTCACATGTTGTTCCACAAGTATGTTTTGTGACAGGCAATAAAATCTTGAGATGCATAATTCCAAAGGACTTGCACCTGATGTTCCTGAGGATCGCTACCATTTAATTAAGAAAGCTGTTGCTGTTTGAAAACATCTTGAGAGAGGATCAGAAAGGATAAGGATGCTAAATTCTGTCTGAGTCTGATCAAGAGCTGTATTCACCAAACAAATCCTCCCTCTCAACTGGAAATATGAGATAGCTACATCCAAATTTCTGTATTCAAGCAATAAAACCATAATTTAACTAGAAAAAAGAAAACTGCTAGCCAAGATGGAGGCATAGGTAGATACACTTTGCCTCCTCACACAACCAAAAGAAGGACAACAAATTTAAAAATGACAAACAACTGGAACTGCCAGAAAAATCAAACTGTATGGAAGTCCGACAACCAAGGAGTTAAAGAAGGAACATTCATCTACAACAGTAGGAGGGGCTGAGAAGACTCACCACAAGGCAGTGCCTGGAGGACTGAGGAGGGTGGTGCCTGGTGGACCAGGAAGTCCCACATTTGCATGAGGATAAACTGAGAAAATTAACTATGCAGAGAGACAAACTGAGCAACAAAGGGTTCCAGCATGGGAAAATAAAGCCTCAAAACCTTTGACTGAAAAGACTTGTAGGGGTTGTAGTCACGGGAGATATTCCCAGACTCACAAGAGAGTTCATTAAAGAGACCCACAGGGTCCTAGAACATACACAAACACACCCACCATGGAATCAGCACCAGAAAGGCCCAATTTGACTGTGAGTAGCAGAGGAAGATAGCAGGCTGAGACCTAAGCAAGTGACACTGTTCCCTCTAAGACCCCTCCCCAACATACAGCACCACAACTGGCATAATCAAGGTGGGTTGCCCCACCCCAGCAAATACCTAAGGCTCCACCCCTCACTACATAACAGGTGCACCCAGACCAAAAAAAAAAAAAAAAAAAGGCCCAAATGAAAGAACAGATCCAAGCTCCAGAAAAAAATACAACTAAGCAATGAAGAGATAGCCAGCCTATCAGATGCACAGTTCAAAACACTGGTAATCAGGATGCTTACAGAATTAATTGAGTATGGTGGCAAATTAGAGGAAAAAGAGAAGGTCATGAAAAGTGAAATAAAGAAAAATGCACAGGGAACCAACAGTGAAGGGAAGAAAACCGGGACCCAAATCAATGGTTTGGAGCAGAAGGAAGAAATAAACATTCAACCAGAACAGGATGAAGAAACACTAAGTCAGAAAAATGAGGAGGCTTACGAACCTCTGGGACAACTTTAAACATTCCAACATCTGAATCATAGGGATGCCAGAAGCACAAGAGGAAGAGCAAGAAATGGAAAACTTATTTGAAAACATAATGAAGGAGAACATCCCAAATCTGGCAAAGGAAATAGACATCCAGGAAGTCCAGGAAGCCCAGAGAGTCCCAAAAAAGTTGGACTCAAGGAAGCACACACTAGGCACATCATAGTTACATCACCCAAGATGAAAGGCAAGGAGAGAATTCCAAAAGCAGCAAGAGAAAACAGTTACCTACAAAAGAGTTCCCATATGACTATCAGCTGATTTCTCAAAACAAACTTTACAGGCAAGGAGAGGATGGAAAGAAGTATTCAAAAGTCATGAAAAACAAGGACCTACATCCCAGATGACTCTATCCAGCAAAGCTATCAGTTAGAATGGAAGGGAAAATAAAGTGCTTCTCAGATAAGGTCAAGTTAAAGGAGTTCATCATCACCAAGCCCTTATCATATCAAATGTTAAAGGGACTCATCTAAGAAAAAGAAGATGATCAAATATATGAACAGTAAAATGACAAGAAACTCACAACTATTAACAACCAAACCTAAAGAAACAAAAACAAACAACTAGAACAAGAACAAAATCACAGAAATGGAGATCACATGGAGGGTTATTAGCAGGGAGGTGGAGGGGAGAGAATGGGAGGAAAGGTACAGGGAATAAGAAGCATAAATGGTAGGTAGAAAATAGACAGGGGGAGGTTAAGAATAGTATAGGAAATGGAGAAGCCAAAGAACTTATATGTATAACTAATGGACATGAACCAAGCAAGGGGTGGGGGGATGGTGGGAAAAGGCGGGGTGCAGGGTAGAGGGCAATGAAGGGGGAAAATGGGACAACTGTAATAGCATAATCAATAAAGTCTATTTTAAAAAAAGGAGAAAGAAAAACTAGGTATGTAATATACAACATGATGACTATAGCTAATGCTCCTGTATGATATATAGGGAAGTTAAAAGAGTAAACCCAAAGAGCTCTCATCTCAGGAGAAATTTTTTCCTTTCTTTTGTTTTTATTACATATATATGTTTATATCACATATATATATGTGAGAAGACAGGTGTTAGCTGAATGCATTTGGTAATTATTTCACAATATATGTGAATCAAACTATCAAGCTGTACATCTTAAACTTATACCATGAGGCATGTCAATTATTTCTCATAAAACTGAAAAACAAGGCAGGAAAAGAGTAAAAAATTATATAAAGAATAAATAAGACAAATATAAAACAAATAACATGACAGATTTACACACACTGTATTAATAATACATTAAATGTAAACAACCTTAGACTACAATTCAATGACAAATGTTGTAAGATTGGGTTTTTTAAAAAGCAAGATCTGCCCTGGTTGGTGTGGCTAGGTGGACTGAGTGCCAACCTGAAAACCAAAGGGTCACCAATTCAATTACCAGTCAGGGCACATGCCTGGGTTGCAGGCCAGGTTCCCATTTGGGGGCATGTGAGAGGCAACCACACAGTGATGTTTCTCTCCCTCTCTTTCTCCCTCCCTCCCCCCCTCTTTAAAAAAGAAATAAAATACTTTTAAAAGAAACAAAGCTAATCAAAATAAAATTGTATAGGTATTAAAAAAAGCAAGATCCGGTTGGTAGCTAAAGATCCGTATGCTAGCTAAAGGAATATCATTTAAAAATAAAGATGTAGAGATAAAATAAAAGCCTGTGAAAAGATATGCCATGCAAATAATCATCACAAGAAGGCTGAAATGATTATATTAATATCTCACAAAGTATGTTACAGGATAAAAAAACATAACAATGGATAGAGATGAATTCATTAAGAATGGAAAACCTAAATCTATATGTATCCAAAACACAGCTTCAAATACATAAAGGAACATGACAGAGATAAAAGAAAAAAATACACAAATGCACAGATAAAGTTGGAGATTTCAGCAGTCTTCTCTCAGTAACTGATAGAAAATGAAACAGAAACTCAGTAGACAGAGGAACTGAAAAACTGAACCCAACTGACATTTATAGAACATTTTACACAATATCAAAAAAATAATGCACATTCTTTTCAAGTAGATATGAAACACCCAGCAAGATGACCATATGGGTCCATAACAGAGTCTCAATAAATGTAAAAGACTAAAAACTCAAAAACTAGATAGATATTTTTAATCTTAAAATATTGAAAATTAAATCATACTACAAAATAACATAAGATAAGGGTAACTTGAAAGTTATTTTGACATAAGATGAAAACATAACTGTGTAGGATAAAGTCTCCACTTCTGGTGTGGCAATGTGAGGAGCTCCACACAACTACTCCCTAGTGAAGCTGATGAAAATTATAAAAAAGCAACCTTAAATGGTCTTTAAATAGTCTCCTGAAACGGTCCTAAGGTCATACAGTTAACGAAAAAACATTTCAATAAAACCAACTAAAACTGGGTAGGAACAGTGAAAGTCTGTGGCTGGTGGAAGTCTGAAGGATGACCTGTTCCCTCTCCCCCCATTCGCAGCTCAGCACGATGAAAACTCCATTCACCCCCCAAAACAGTGCTCTCTCTCTCTTGAGTACCTAGTCAAAAACTATAGCATCATCACACGAGAAGTAGAATATCAGCATTTCTTATCCCATCCCAGGCTAAGTTCCTGGCAAGTAAGGCTGGAAGATGGGGAATTCCTCCTTCTGCCCAGGCTCTACACATGGGATGGAGGTTCTGTCTTGTGGTTCACTGAGAACATGGAGGTCCTGATTCTCCTTGACACAGGTTTTTCATAAAAAAGAGGTTCCACACTAGGAGAGGCACGCGGAGAAAGAGAGGTTACAACCATACTCCCACCACCCCTACCACATCTGTAGATCCTAAAATAGACATGCCACTCAAAGACAAGTGCACCACTGTCACCACACAAGCTTGAGAGGCCTGGCTGATTTTGCCTAGAGGGAGAGGGAAGCCATTAAGCAGGAAGCTCCTAAGTTCTTCCAGAGAAACTTAGGTCATTTCCAACAGACTGTGGGGAAGTCCAAAACTAAAGTATTCTCAAGAACAATGAAGAATATGGTGAAAAGACTTGGAGGGTATGCTAAAAAACAATTAAAAAGAGACTGGTAAACTCTTTAGAGATATAAATTAAACCACAGGTCAGCTAGTTTACTAAAGAATACCAAAGAGACTGCCAAGAAGGATGTTCTCAGGTTAAAAAATACTCAAATATTGACCTCTAAAACTATTCTCATGCAGCAGTGTCCAACCTGCAGCCCATGGGCTGCAGTGTCAGGATGGCTATGAATATGGTCCAACACAAAATCATACTTACTTAAAACATTCTGAGATTTTTTTATGTGATTATGTGTCTCAATGTATTTCATGTGTGGCCCAAGACACCACTTCTTCTTCCAGTGTGGCCCAGAGATACCAAAAGGTTGGCTACTGCTGCTGGAAAGGAACCCAAATTTAATTTAATCAATTGGCGAAACAATTTTAGCTGGAGGGCATTGTTGAAAACAATAAAACAAACAGCCAGAAATCAGTGGAGCTTAAGTGGAATGAGGTCAGGAAGAAAGTCACAAAGGTTCTGTCATCCCAGAGAAACTGTAAACATATGTACGGAAACCATCAACAAATGAAAACACAACCCACTGATTGGGAGAAGATATTAACTAGTGATATGCAATGTATCATTAGTTAATATCTTCTCCCAATCAGTATGTTGTATATAAAAGTAATTCATACAACTTAACACCCCCAAAAAATCCAATTTAAAAAAAGGACAAAGGGCTTGAATAGGCATTTCTCTGAAGAGGACGCAGAGATGACCAATTGACATATGAATAGATGTTCAATGTCATTAATAATCGGAGAAATACAAATTAAAACCACAATGAGATATCATTTCACACCTGTAAGAGTGGCTATTATCAATAAAGCAACAAACAATAAGTGGTGGCAAGGATGTGGAGAAAGGGAACCCTTGTGAACTATTGATAGAATTGCAAATTGGTTCAGCCATTATAAAAAAAAGTGTGGATATTCCTCAAAAAATTAAAAATGTAACTATCATATGACCCAGCAAACCCACTTCTGGGTATTTATCTGAAGAAATCCAAAACATTAATTTGAAGAGATATGTACACCCCTGTTTATTGCAGCATTATTTATAATAGCCAAGTTATGTAAGTGGCCTAAGTGTCTATCAATAGGTGAACAGATAAAGAGAATACCATGCATATATACAGTGGAATATTACTCAGTCATAAAAAAGGATGAAGCCATTTGCAAAAACATGGATGGATCTAGTGGGTATTATGCTAAATTAAACAAATCAGAAAGAAAGACAAATATATGATTTCACTTACATGTGAAATCTAAAAAGAAATGAACAAAACAGAAACAAACTCATAGATACACAGAAAAAATTGATGGTTGCCAGATGAGGGAGTGTTGAGGGGATGGGTGAAAAAGGTGAAGGGATTAAGAAGTACAAGAAGTACAAATTTCCAGTTATAAAAATAGTTCAGGGATGTAAAGTTCAGCATAAGAAATACAGTCAATAATATTGTAGTCAGTATGTACATTGTCAGATGGGTATTAGACTTGTGGTGATCACTTTGTAAGGTATATAAATGTCTAATAACTGTGTTGTATATCTGAAACTAATATAACATTATATGTCAAGTGTAATCAAAAATAAATTTTAAAAATGAACCTTGACCATCTTATATCCTTCACAAATATCAATTCAAAATGTATCATAGATATAAACAGGAGAAGTACAATATTTCTAGGAGAGACAGAAGAAAGTCTGTGTACCTTGGTATATGCAAAGATTTATTAGATGGGACAAAGGAGTACAAAGTATAAAAGAAAACTGATAAAATGAACTTTATCAAAAATTTCAAACTTCTAGTCTTAAAAAGACTATTAAGAAAATAAAAAGGCTGTGAAGAGGCTGTTCATTTTGATGAAGTCCTGTTTGTTTATTCTTTCCTTTATGTCCCTTACTCTAGGGAACATATTGGTGAAAACATTGCTGTGTGGAATATCTGAGATTTTCCTGCCTATTTCTCCTCTAGAACTTTGATGGTATCATGACTCATATTTAAGTCTTTTATTCATCTTGAGTTTATTTTTGTGTATGGTATAAGTTGGTGGTAGTTTCAGTTTTGTGCATGTAGCTGTCCAACACCATTTGTTGAAGAGGCTATTATTACTCCATTTTATGCTTCTTTCCCCTTTGTCAAATATTAATTGATCATAGAGACTTGGGTTTATTTGTGGGCTCTCTAATCTGTTCCATTGTTCTATGTGTCTGTTTTTATGCCAGTACCAGACTGTTTTGATTACCATGGCCTTGTAATGTAGTTTGATGTCAGGTATTGTGATCTCTCCTACATTGTTCTTCTTTCTCAAAATTGCTGCAGCTATTTGGGGATGTTCATAGTTCTATATAAATTTTTGAAATGTTTTTTCTATATCTGTGGAATATGTCATTGATATTTTAATAGGGATTGCATTGAATCTATAAATTACTTTGGGTAGCATGGACATTTTGATGATCTAATTCTTCCAACCCATGTACATGGTATCTGCTTCCATTTTTTTGTGTCTTCCTTAATTTCTTTCTTCAGTGTTTTGTAGTTTTCTGAGTATAGGTCTTTCACCTCCTTGGTTAGGTTTATTCCTAAGTACTTTATTTTTCTTGTTGCTATATCAAATGGGATTTTTCTCCTGACTTCTGTTTCTGGTATTTCATTGTTGGTATACATAAATGCCTTTGATTTCTGAATAGTGACTTAGTATCCCACTGCTTTGCCAAATTCACATATTAGGTTGAGTAGTTTTTTTGGTAGAGTCTATAGGGTTTTCTATGTACACTATATCATCTGCAAACAGTGACAATTTTACTTCCTCCTTTCCAATTTGGATGCCTTTTATTTCTTTTTCTTCTCCGATTGCTGTGGCTAGGACTTCCAACTATGTTGAATAGAGGTGGTGAAAGTGGACAACCTTGTCTTGTTCCTGATTTTAGTGTGAAAGTTTTTAGTTTGAACAACAATAAAAAAATATAAAAAAGAAATCATTTATTAAAAACTCAGAAAAGAAGAATAAAAAGAAAAAAAAGGCAAGTGAATAACTAGAAGAAAATATTTAAAAATACACATATCTGACAAAGGAACATCTAGAGTAATCAAAAAAATTCTCACAACTTAATAAAAAGAACCCTAATAAACAAAGCAACAAATAACAAGCGTTGGAGAGGTTGTGGAGAAAAGGGGACCATAGTTCACTGCTGGTGGGATTGAAGACTGGTACAACCACTACGGAAAACAGTATGGAATTTTCTCAGAAAACTAAAAATGGAACTGCCTTTTGACTCAGCAATTCCACTGCTAGGATTATATCCGAAGAACCCTGAAACACCAATCCAAAAGAACCTATGCACCTCAATGTTCATAGCAGCACAATTTACAATAGCCAACCGTTAGAAGCAACCTAGGTGCCCATCAGTAAATGAATGGCTCAAAAAACTATGGTACATTTACACAATGGAATTCTATGCATTCCATTGTGCGTAGAAAGAAAGAAGGAGCTCCCACTCTTTGCGGCAGCATCAATGGAACCGGAAAGCATTATGCTGAGTGAAATAAGCCAGGTGGTAAAAGACAAATACCACATGATCTCACCTTTAACAGGAACCTAAACAACAAAACAAACAAGCAAGCAAAATATAACCAAATACATTGAAATAGAAAACAGGCTGACAGCAACCAGAAAGTAGGGAATTTCAGGGGAAAAAGGGAAAAGATACAGGAACAAGTATAAAGGACACATGGACAAAAACTAAAGGGGGTGGAAATGGGAGGGAGGTGGGGAGCACTGGAGGGGTGGACTGGGATGAGAGTAAAAGACAGAACTGTACTTGAATAACAATTAAAATAAAATTTAAAAAAAGAACCCTAATAAAAATATAGGCCACATATGTGGATATTTCACAAAAGAAGGTATATCAGTGATCATACATGTGATCACAGAATGTTGAAAGCTGCATAACATCATTAGTCATTAGAGCTATAGCATTAGAAATACATAGGTCTTTTTAGCCAGTTAGGGACCGTGAGGCACACCAGAACCTTCTTTCACCTGGGCCCTTCCACAACACTCTGAGACTTGTAGGCATGTCCTTCCCTAAGTATCCCAGTCTTCATGAGAACCTTGGGTTTCTATTAATCTGTGAGAGATAACTGGGTTTTGAATTGTTTTGAATATGAAAGATGAGGTCTGTCCAAAGGTACCCAGCCATGTAATATGAAAAACAGAGACATTTATTAAAGAAGATACAAGATATAAGAAACATTACACACTGGACAATGATACCTCACTCCCCTTCAGAGTAGGTACCTTGGGACCTCCTACAGTCCTCCCAATTGCTATCAGCTGCTATGTCGTATTTTCCTGAATCTTACTGACAGTCCGAAATCTCTTCCCTTTCAAAGACGATTTTAGTTTTGGGAAAAGACAGAAGTCTCAGGGAGCCAAATCTGGGCTGTAGGGGGGCTGAGTCACCTGGGTGATTTGATATTTCACCAAAAAACTCTGCACAAGATATGATGCGTGAGCCAGTGTGTTGTTGTGATGAGGCTGTCAATCACCAGTTGCCCATAGCTGCAGTCTTCTGAATCATCTGAATAGTTTCCACGGAGGAATGTTCAAACTTGACACAAAACCTGATGCAGATTTGTTGCTCTACTCACTCAGTCATTTTGAATGTGATAACAACATAGTATATGTGCTCACTCAACAGCATCTACTGCTCCTACTAACTAGTACAGTGAAGCTGTCATTGTTCATGCATGAACATTCCAGTCCACTCTCCTTGGCTGCCAGGTTACAATGATGTTACTCAAACCATTCTTCTTATATTAACAATGGCTGGTCTTTTTCCAGATAGACTAACACACACACACACACACACACACACACACACACACCCAGCAACAAATAAATACATATGCTTTTCAAGCTTGTTTGGACTATGATCAAATATTGTGTACCCTGCCACCAACCAAGTCTTTATAGATACCAAAGAATTACTTTGTTATTTTATTTGATCATAATATACAACAAAATTAAAATTAAAAAAAAAAAAACAGAATAATAAGCTCAAGTCTCTTATACCTGAAAAAATTTTCAAATAACTTTAGGGATCAAAAGTAAATCATAATTGAATTAGGTGATATTTAAAACTGAATGGCAATAACAGCATTACCTCAAAACTTGTAGGATACAGTCAAAGAAATATTTAGAAAAAATTTTCCAATCTTAAATGTATATAAAAGGAGAAATATGTTGAATCATGAAATGCAGTCAATTTATTCTAAAATTCACTTGAGAGTTTAATAAGGGCAAAGTATAGACAAAATAATTTGGGAGGAACATGAATCCTACTAGATATCAAAACTTAATGAAACTATAGAAGCTCCAAGAGTATATTGTTGGCAAGGAGAGAGACAAATTGGCCAAAGAAGTAGAATATATGGAAACTTATTTTTATGAAAAAATAGACTTATAATTCAGTGAAGAAAGAATGATATCCATCCACAGAAATATAAAATTGTATCTCTATTTTAAACTATATACAAAATCAATCTCATGCAAATTAAAGATCTAAAAGTGAAGGGGAAAATATCACATACTTTTAAAGAAGATATCTTTCTGGTCTTGGAATAGTAAAAAATTTCATAAAGAAAACATAAAGCATAAACCATATGATAAAAGGCTGACTAATTCCAACAGCATGAGAATTTAAAACTTCTGTTATATTAAGCAAGCACAGTGAAAAGACAAGTGAAGGTAAGAATATAACTGTTAATATCATTAAAGGACTATTATCAAGAATACATAGATAATTCCTTTAAATCAATATGAAAATATAAACAAAAGGATAGAAAAATAGGAGAATTTAAGAAAATTCATTCCAGGGAAGTTCTAGCCAAGACAGAGGTGTAGGTAGATATGCTTCACCTCCTCACACAACCAAAAGAAGGAAACAACCAATTAAAAAACAACAACAACAACACACAACTACCAGAAAATCAAACTGTATGGAAGCCCAACAACCAAGGGGTTAAAAAAGAAACATTCATCCAGACTGGTATGCTCAGACAAAGGAATATGGCCCAAATGAAAAAACAGATCAAAACTACAGAAAAACAACTAAATGACAAGTGTTCACTTCGGCAACACACATACTAAATTTGGAATGATACAGGGCCATAGGGGCTATTAGCCATAGCCCCTGTGCAGGAATGACATGTAAACTAGTGAAGCATTCCTTATTTTTATGGAACAGAATAGAGCCCAGAAATAAACCCATGTCTCTATGGTCAATTAATATTCAATAAAGGGACAGAAACGTAAAATGGAGTAAAGAGCCTCTTCAACAAATAATGTTGGGAGATCTGGACAGCTACATGTGAAAAAAAAGAAATTCAACCACCAACTTACATCATACACAAAAATAAACTCAAGATGGATAAAACACTTAAATAGAATCACAGCACTACAGAAGTCCTACAGGAGACTACAGGAGAGGCAGGAAAATATCAGATATTCCACACAGCAATAATATCACTGATATGTCCCCTAGAGCAAGGGTCGTAAAGGAAAGAATACACAAGTGGGACTTTATCAAATTAAAAAGCTTCTGCAGAGCTAAAGAAAACATCAGCAAAACAAAAAAGGAACCAACCATATGGGAAAATATATTTGCCTGTGATACCTCAGACAAGGGTTTGATCTCCAAAATATATAAAGAACTCACACATCTCCACACCAGGAATGCAAACAATCCAATTAAAATATGGGCAAAGGACCTGAACAGACATTTCTCCAAGGAGGACATACAGAGGACCCAGAGACATATGAAAAGATGCTCAGCATCACTAGCCATTGGAGAGATGCAAATTGAAACCACAATGGGATATCACTTCATACCAGTCAGAATGGCCATGATAAACAAATCAACAAACAGTAAGTGCTGGAGAAGTTGTGGAGAAAAGGAAACTCTAGTACACTGTTGGTGGGAATGCAGACTGGTGCAGCCACTGTGAATAACAGTATGGCATTTCCTCAAAAAATGAAAAATGGAACTGCTGTGGGACAGGAGTGTCTGGTGGGGAAAAATGGAGGCAACTGTACTTGAACAATAATAAAAAGTAAAAATAAAAATAAAATATATAAATAAATAAATAAAAATGGAACTGCCTTTTGATTTAGTGATTCCATTGCTTGGATTACATCCTAATAATCCTAAATCTTCAAATCAAAAGAATCTATGCACCCCAATGTTCATTGCAATGCAATTTACAATAGCCACATGCTGGAAGCAGCTTAAGTGCCCATCAGTAAAAAGTAGATCAAAAGACCATGGTGCATTTACAAAATATAATACTGTGCAGCAGATAGAAAGGAGGAGTTGGTATCCTTTGTGACAGCATGGATGGAACTGGAGAGCATTATGCTAACTGAAATAAGCCAAGCAATGAAACACAAATATCATACAATCACACCTATAAGTGGAACCTAATCAACAAAACAAACAAGCAAGCAAAATATGACCAGAGACACTGAAATTAAGAACAAACTGACAGTAACCAGAAGGGAGGAGGAAGAGGAGAGGAAGGGGAAAATAGGGGAAAGAAGGGAATAGGTCATCAAGGAACATATATAAAGGACCCATGGACAAAGACAATAGGGGGTGAAGTAGAATTGAGTGTGTGAGGTGGGGGTGTGTAGGGCAGGGAAAGTAATGGGGAGAAATGGGGACAAGCTTAATTGAACAACAATTAAAAAGGAAAAGAACTAAGTGACAAGGAGATAGCCAACCTATCAGATGCAGAGTTTTAAACACTGGTAATCAGGATGCTCATAGAAATGACTGAGTACAGTGGCAAAGTAAAGGAAGAAGTGAAGGCTAAACAAAGTGAAATAAAGCAAAATACACAGGGAACCAACAGTGAAGGGAAGGAAACTGGGATTAAATCAATGATTTGTAACAAAAGAAAGAAGTAAACATTCAACCAGAACAGAATGAAGAAACAAGAATTCAAAAAAATGAGGAGAGGCTTAGGAACCTCTGGGACAACTTTAAATATCCTAACATCCAAATCACAGGGATGCCAGAAGGACAGGAGGAAGAGCAAGACATTGGAAACTTATTTTAAAAAATAATAAAAGAAAACTTCCCCAATCTAGTGAAGGAAATGGACATACATGCCTAGCAACCCCAAAAAAGTTGGACCGGAAGTGGAACATGCCAAGACAGATCATAATTATATTACCCAAGATTAAAGATAAGGAGAAAATCTTAAAAGCAGCAAGAGAAAAGGAGACAGTTGCCTGCAATGGAGTGCCCATAAGACTATCAACTGATTTCTCAAAAGAAACCTTACAGACAAGAAGGGGCTGGAAAGAAATATTCAAAAGTCATGAAAAACAAGGACGTATATCCAAGATAACTATATCTAGCAAAGCTATCATTTAGAATGGAAGATTAGTTAAATTCCTCCTCAGATAAGGTTAAGTTAAAGGAGTTCATCATCATTAGACCCTTATAATATGAAATGTTAAAAGGACTTATCTAAGAAAAAGAAGATCAAACTATGAAGAGTAAAATGACAACAAACTATCAACAACTGAACTTAACAAAACAAAAACAAACTAAGCAAACAAGTAAAACAGGAACAGAATCACAGAAATGGAGATCATGTGGAGGGTTATCAATGTGAAGGGGAAGAGGGGGAAAGGTACAGGGAATAAGAAGCATAATTTGTAGACACAAAATATACAGGGGGACGTTAAGAATAGTACGGGAAATGGAGAAGCCAAAGAACTTACATGTATGACCCATGGACATGAACTAAGTGGAGGGACAATGTTGGAGGGAAGGGGTGTACTGGGCAGAGGGGGAGAAAGGAAGAAAAAAGAATGGGACAATGGTAATAGCATAATCAATAAAATATATTAAAACTTAAAAGAAAAATAAATTATTCACAAATAAATAAGTTAATTAAGTGTGTGTTTATGTATTTAATTTATGGAAAGCCAAACAAAACTCCTGAATATGATGCAGATGTACTACAGGCGCATTTTCCCAAACTTACCTGCTCCACCTCTCTATTGAGGGCATCTACCTTTTCTTTTAATCTGTTACCCTCTGCCTCAGCAGTGATAAGTTCTAATTTAAGGGTATTGTTATCTGTCTCTGCTTGCCGAGCCTTATTTTCCCAGTTTTCAGCATCTTCATTAGCTTTTCGGAGTTGGTCCATCATTTGCCGGTTCTCAGATTCCTGAAAAGCAAATCTTAGGTATTACTTTAAAAGACGTAAAGTGTTCAATATATAATTAAACATTATTTGCCAGGTCATTGGGAATACTTGCCATGAGGATCATTTGTAACATAAGCTTGAGGAGTCCTACTTATACTCTCAGGTTAGAAAAGTGGTAGTCCCATAATTAACAACAGGTATCAGGATCTGCCCTGATTCCTGAGTCACACTCACCCATATAGTAAAATAAATTAGCTTATTCTTATCTTCAGGACAGGAATGAATATGCTCTTATTAACTGCTTTTGTTCAAACAAAATCCTTCATGTCTTTTTTTCTGTATATATCTGCTTACTGACTAGTTCTCACCTAGTTTCTGAGCTTCTGTTTTGGCCTATTCCTGACCACTTTTCTGAGTTGTACTTGCTACAGAGCTCTGGCTGCTTGCATCTTAAGCATCAACTTTTGATAATTATCTCAACTTGATGCATTTCCTGTCTGATTCCTGCTTTTCATTTTTTAGAGATTTTATTTATTTATTTTTAGAGGCAGGAAGGGAGGGAGAAAGAAAAGGAGAGAAACATCAATGTATGGTTGCCTCTCATGTGCCCCCTTCTGGGGACTTGGCTTGCAACCCAGGTATGTGCCCTAGACTGGGAATCAAACCAGCGACCCTTTAATTTACAGGCCAGCACTCAATCCACTGAGCCACACCAGTCAAGATTGATTCCTGCTTTTCATGCAGAACCCCAGCCTTAATTTTTTCCATCATGGACTATTCTTTGATCCACTTTTGCTCTCTATTCTAATAACTTGCATGAAATGGCTCAGAAGTAAAATATCTAGCCTATGCCTATAAATAGTATTCATCAATACACGCCTATTTATATACCAAGCATACAATGTAGAACTACATTTTTAAAACCTTAAAGTTCTATCATGCAGAGTGACTAAAGTAGGATCTTATTTCTAGAGGAAAACAATTGGCTCCACAAGTAATATACTATATTGAGTAATCATTTTGAGGCTATATTTTAAAACATATCTTAGTAGTATGGTTTGGCCAAGTCATTCTAAAAGTAATTCATTATTTGGGTAATTAATTAAAAAGGCACTAGATTTCTTTCTCTCTTCCTTGTTAATAAGCAATGCATTTTCCTATCAAAAACATTGGGCTAGATAAGAGGAAGATGGTGGAGAAGTGAATGGAAAATGCTTTGACTTCTTCCCAGAACCAACCTGGAATTACAACTAAATGGTGGAGAAATCACCTGGAACAAACAACTGGACAATAGTGGGAGAGAAGCCTTATAACCTTGGGTAGACAGAAGAATAATCATCAGCACTAACTGGTATGAAATGTAGTGGAGACTCAAGAAGGCTGGCTGAGTGCCCACAGGCTGCAGGGCTGGAGGGATAATTAAGCAACCAGTTGGATTTCCATGAGAAGAAGCTAAATTCTAAGCTGAGATCCCCAGCCTAGAGCACCAGAGCCCAAAAAATACACAGATAACAAGCAGTGGCAAAAAGCAGTAGAGTTGTTCTCTGCTAGATGTATTGCTGGGAACACAAAGAGCTGTTTAAAGGGCCAACACACAAATTTTCATTTGTAGCCACTTACTCTTGGCTCTTGCAAAGGTGGGGGCAGAGGGGACTGGAGACGCCTGAGGAGAGACTGGGAATGGAAACTTTAGGGACAGAACTGAGATAGTGGATACTGGGATACTGGTGCTAAGTCATCTCTCATACAGCAGCAGCCATCATTGCTCAGGGAGACCACTTCCTTGAGCAGCAGCAGCCTGAGGGAAAACAATAGCCTCAGCCCCATAAAGGGCACTGCCCTGGCCCTGTGATGCTTAGGACTGACTGCTGAGTGCAGACTGACTACATTAACAATTGAAGGAGACAGCCATAGACTCTAGATCCCTTGATATCTCTAACTGGCTGCCTAAGGTCAGACATGGTCAACATCTGACATAACCAGAGGTGGGTCCAGAAAGAAAAAAACAGTGGTAAATACTAGAGGTTACCAAGAGAAATCCATTGTGGTCTTCTCCATGATTTGCGATTTTCTTTCCTGCATAGCTTTTTAACATTCAACTCTTCTCCAGCAAGTTTGTATATATTAAGTCACCAGATTATAAATTATACTATAGTTTATTTCAATTCACATATTTCAACCATCCCTGCTCTTACCCCATTTTTACCTTCCTCTTTCCTATCATTATTCTCATTTTAAATTTTGTTTTCTCTCTTGATTCAACTTGAACAACTTGTTTCCATTCTGCACTCTTACTATTCTCCCCCATCCAGACACACAAAAATGATTTTCTTGTTAACGGTCTTCTCACATCTTTTTTCTCACTCTTAAAATACCCATATTCTCTTTCCACCCTTAGCTTTGAATTTCTCTCAGTCTTTGCTAGTTGGTTGTGGGTAGGGTAGATGTTGTTGCATTGTTTTCAATTTTATCTCTAGATCTTCAATAATTTTGCATTTCAAGTATCAAATTTTTGGTCCTCTCTCCTATTCTTTTTATCTCAAATTTCTAATTTTTCCCTGTCAAGCCTATTTTTCTTTCTTCTCTTTATTTTTATTTTTCTTTATTCTCCTTTTTTTCTCTTCTCTCAAATTTTAATTTTTCCCTTCTTAGCCTGGTTTTTGTTTTTCACTCTTAGTATTTCCTCTCCATCATTTCAAAATTACTTTCCATTCCTCTAGACTTCTCTTAAGCTTTTCTTTGTTTCTTTTTTCTCTCATATCCATACCACCTATATTAATTTTAGTTTATTTGTTGTTCATAGGGCTGTTGGGGATCTTTCTCTCCAATTTGGCGCCTCTATTTTTATTGTTTATTTACTTTTTTCCTTCCTTTTCTCTTTCTCTCTCTCACTTTATTTTATTTTATTTTCTGTTAAACCTAATACTATATGCTTCCCTCTTCATATTCCATTCCACATTCTTTATTCCCTTTTTTACTCATGACATAAATTTTATTTTCTTTCTTCGCATTGCTCAGACTCCCAACTCTTATTAGTGCTCCTCCCTCTACCATCCCAAAATCATTTTTCTTTCAGTAGGTCATTTCATACCCACTTTCATTTTTTATAATAGTCTTAATCTCTTTATACTCTATTAATATTGGTTCATTTGCTGTTGATAGTGGGATTGCAGGGTGGGCAGGGAGTTATTTTTGTGGGTGTGGGTTTGTTGCCTGGGTTTTCTAATTTTGTTCTGGCAGTACCTACACAACAGCATACAATATGTGGTAGGCAGAGTGACCCTCAGTCAACAAGCTGCATAGAACAACCCACCAAAGAAAGACCCAACAACAATCAAAACCAAATTATATCCAGAGAGCCAACAGGAATGGCATAAAGAGCATCCCAAGAGCATCAAGTTAAGGAGATCCAGGAGACTGCACCACTGAATCTCACAGGTCTCCTACTATGGAGGTTCACACCACAAAGTCAGGAAATCAAAACAGATCAATTTAAGAACCAGAAGCAAACAAGAAGAGTCTCAAAAATAATAGGAAGACAAAAAAAAAACAATCAAAAGGAATGGAGGAATCCTCAGAAATAGTGCTAAATGAAATACAGGTAAGTCAACTATCAGATATTGAGTTAAAAACAATGGTAATAAGGAAGCTCAATGAGCTCACTGTGATTACCAAAAACTACAGGAAAACCATGAGGAACTAACTGCAAACTATATTAGCATGAAAAAGGACACAGAAAAAATCAACAAGGACCAAGAGGAAATGAAGAATACAATTTCTGAATTGAAGAACACAGTAGAAGGAATCAAAAGCAGGCTAGGTGAGGCAGAGGATTGAACCAGTAAGCTGGAGGACAAGGTAGAAAAAACTCCCAAAAAAAGCAAGAAAAGGAAAAAAGACTCATAAAGAACACAGAGGGGTTAAGGAAACTGCAGGACAACATGAAATGTAACAATATCCATATAATAGGGATACCAGAAGTAGAAGAAGAAGAACAAGGAATAGAAAACCTGTTTGAAAAAGTAATGATGGAAAACTTCCCTAATTTGATGGGAGAAAAAAATCACAGAACTCCAGGAGGCATAGAGGGTCCCAATGAAGAGTAACCCAAACAGGTCCACTCTAAGACACATCATAATCAAAATGGCAAAATTCAAAGATGAAGAGAGAATCATAAAGGCAGCAAGGGAGAAACAGGAAGTAACATACAAGGGAGACCTGATAAGACTAGTAGCTGACTTCTCAATGGAAACACTATAAGCCAGAAGGGAATGACAAGAAATATTCCAAGTAATGAAAAACAAAGGCCTACAACCAAGACTACTCTACCCAGCAAGGCTCTCAATTAAAATGGAAGGTGAAATAAGGAGCTTCCCAGACAAAAGAAGGCTAAAAGAATACACCTCCAACAAACCAGCATTTTAAGATATGCTAAAGGGACTACTTTAAGAATAGGAAGAAAAAGAGTGGGAGAGAGAACACAGGTACAAAAAGGGTAAAATGGTAATGAATAAGTACCTATCAATAATAACCTAAAATGTAAATGGCTTAAATGCTCCAATCAAAATACACAGGGTATCTGAATGGATAAGGAAACATAACCTGCACATATGCTGCCTACAAGAGGCCCACCTTAGAACAAAAGACCTACACAGACTGAAAGTCAAGGGCTGGCTACAATTATTCCAAGAAAACAGACAAGGAATAAAAAGCTGGGGTAGCAATACTTACATCTGACAAAATAGACTTCAAAACAAAGGACATGAAAAAAGACCCAGAAGGACACTTCCTAATACTCAAAAGAAGAATCCCTTCATTTCATCAA
This sequence comes from Carollia perspicillata, assembly GCA_004027735.1. Lineage (NCBI taxonomy): Eukaryota > Metazoa > Chordata > Mammalia > Chiroptera > Phyllostomidae > Carollia > Carollia perspicillata. The sequence continues at coordinate 73,652 of PVKM010000581.1, forward strand.
GAAATAAATATTGTAAACATATACACCCAACATAGGAGCACCCAAATATATAAGGAAAATTTTGGAGGACTTCAAGAAAGATAGATAGAGCAACACAATTATAGAAGATTTTAACACCCCACTGTCAAAAATGAATGATCTTCCAAAAAAAATATCAACAAGGATATTGTGGAATTTAATGATGTATAAGATTAAATGGACTTAAATGATATATATAGAACCTTTCATCCCAAAGAAGCAAAATATACACTCTTTTCAAATGCACATGGAACATTTTCAAAGATAGACCATATAACAGGACACAGAACAAGCCTCAACAAATTTAAGAAAATTGAAAACATATCAAGCATTTTCTCACATCACAAGGACTTGAAAGTAGAAATCAACCACAAGGAAAAAAATTCAAAAAATTCCAACTCATGGAGACTGAATACCATGCTATTAAACAATGAATAAGTTAAAAAATATGTCAAGGAAGAAATAATAAAGTTTCTGAAAACAAGTGAAAATGAACATACAACAGTCCAAAACCTACGAGACAAGCAAAAGCAGTCTTGAGAGGGAAGTTCATAGCAATGCAGCCTACCTAAAAAACGTAGAAACATTTCAAATAAACAACCTAACCCTATATCTACAAAAACTGTAGAAACAACAACAAACAAACCCAGAGGCACTAGAAGAAAGAAAATAAGATCAGAACAGAATTAAATGACATAGAAACTAAAAGAACAATTCAAAGGATCAATAAATCCAGGAGCTGGTTCTTTGAAAAGAACAACAAAATTGACAAGCCTTTAATCAGACTCATCAGGAAAAAAAGAAAAAGGACCCAAATAAATAAAATCAGAAATGAAAAAGGAGAAATTACTACTACGAACTATATGCCAAGAAATTTGAAAACCTGGGTGAAATGGACAACTTTCTAAAAAAACTATCATCTTCGAAATCTGAATCAAGAAAAAACAGAAAGCCTGAACAGACCAATAACTGTTGGCGAAATCGAAGCAGTAATAAAAAAAAACTACCAACATACAAAAGCCCTGGACCAGATGATTTCACACTTCTACAAAACATTTAGGGAAGAGTCAACCCCTGTCCTTCACAGATTATTCCAAAAAAAAAACAAGAAGAGGGAAGACTACCAAACTCTTTTTTATGAGGCCAGTATCACCCTAATGCCAAAACCAGATAAAGACACAACAAGGAAAGACACCTACAGTCCAATATCACTGATGAACATAGACACTAAAATCCTAAACATAATATTGGCAAACCATATCCAGCAATACACCAAAAAGATCATACACCATGACCAAGTGCGATTCATCCCAGGGATGCAAGGATGATATAATATTTGCAAATAAACAAATGTAACACATCATATAAACAAAATGAAAGACAAAAATCACATGGTCATATCAACAGATGTGGGAAAAGCATTTGATAAATTACAGTACCCATTTATGATAAAAACACTTAGAAAAGTGGGAATAGAGGGAGCATACCAAACATAATGAAGGCCATATGTCAAAAACCTACAGCCAACATCATACTCCACAGGCAAAAACTATAAGCTTTCCCACTAACATCAGAAATGACATAAGGATGTCCACTTTTACCACTGCTATTCAACATAGTATTGGAAGTCCTAGCCACAACAATCAGACAAAAAAGAAGTAAAAGACATCCAAATTGGAAAGGAGGAAGTAAAACTGTTGCTGTTTGCAGATGACATGATAGTATAAATAGAAAACCCTATGAACTCCACCAAAAAATTACTTAAACTAATAAGTGAATTTGTAAAATAGTGGGATGCAAAGTCAATATTCAGAAACCAAAGGCATTTGTGTATAGCAACAATGAAATATCAGAAACAAAAATCAGGAAAAAAAATCCCATTTGCTATAGCAACAAAAAAATAAAGTACCTAGGAATAAACCTAACCAAGAAGGTAAAAGACCTATACTCAGAAAACTACACAACACTGAAGAAAGAAATCAAGGAAGACACAAACAAATGGAAGCAAATACCATGCTCATGGGTTGGAAGAATTACCTCATCAAAATGCCCATACTGCCCAAAGCCATTTATAGATTCAATGCAATCCCTATTAAAATATCAATGACATATTTCACAGATACAGAACAAACATTTCAAAAACTTATATAAAATCATAAATGACCCCGAATAGCTGCAGCAATTTTGAGAAAGGAGAACAAAGTAGGTGGGATCACCATACCGGACATGAAATTATATTACAAGGCCATGGTAATCAAAATAGCCTGGTACTGGCATAATTACAAACACATAGAGAGATTCTGTTCCAATTAACAGAAAAGAGAGCCCAGTAATAAAAGTCTCAATGGTCAATTAATATTTCTTCCAAGGGGGAAGAAGCATAAAATGGAGTAAAAATAGCCTCTTCAACAAATGGTGTTGGGAGATCTGAACAGGTACATGCAGAAAAATGAAATTCGACCACAAACTTACACCATACACAAAAATAAATTCAAGATGGATAAAAGACTTAAATATAATCACAACACCACAGAAGTCACAGAGAAGAACATAGAGAGGAAAATCTCATATATTCCATGCAGCAATATTTTCACTGATATGTCCCCTAGAGCAAGGGACATAAAGGAAAGGATAAACAAATTAGAACTCATCAAATTAAAAAGCTTCTGCACAGCTAGAGAAAACATCAGCAAAATGAAAAGAGAACCAACTGTATAAGAAAATACATTTGCCAATGACACCTTGAACAAAGGTTTGATCTCCAAAATATATAAAGAACTCACACAACTCGATACCAGGAAGACAAACAACCCAATTAAAAAATGGGCCAAGGACTTGAACAGACACTTCTCCAAGGAGGGCATACAGAGGGCCCAGTGGCATATGAAAAGATGCTTAGTACCACCAGCCATCAGAGAGATGCAAATTAAAACCACAATGAGATACCACTTCACACTGGTCAGAATGGCCATCATAAACAAAGCAACAAATAACAAGTGTTGGAGAGGATGTGGAGAAAAGGGGACCCTAGTGCACTGTTGGTGGGATTGCAGACTGGTATAACCACTATGGAAAACAGTATGGAATTTTCTCAGAAAACTAAAAATGGAACTGCCTTTTGACCCAGCAATTCCACTTCTGGAATTATACCCTAAGAACCCTAAAACACCAATCCAAAAGAAACTATGCACCCCAATGTTCATAGCAGCACAATTTACAATAGCCAAGTGCTGGAAGCAACCTAAGTGCCCATCAGTAAATGAGTGGATCAAAAAAACTATGGTGCATTTACACAATGGAATTCTATGCAGCAGACAGAAAGAAGGAGCTCCTACCCTTTGTGACAGCATGGATGGAACTGGAGAGCATTATGCTAAGTGAAATAAGCCAGGCAGTGAAAGACAAATAAATACCACATAATTTCAACTATAAGTGGGACCTAATCAACAAAACAAAAAAACAAAATATAGCCAGAGACATTGAAATAAAGAACGATCTAACAGGAACCAAAGGGGAGAGGGATGGGGGATAATGTGGGAAAGAAGGGAAATAGTCGCCAAGGAACATGTTTATAGGACCCATGGACAAAGCCAAAGTGGGGAAGGATTGAGGAAAAGAGGTGTGAGTGGCTGGGATGGGGGAAAATGATGGTGGGAAAATGGAGACAACTGTACTTGAACAACAATAAAAAAAAGAAACATTGGACTACATAAAATGACCAATTTGCAATAATCGATGTCTCACCCTCTAACACTTTCAAATCAGACTTACATTCACACAAACAATTAATAATGAGTCTCATTGACATTCGGTTAATGTCCCCATCTTTGGCCTAACGGTACCTTGACAAATGTGCAAACTCTTCACAAAGCGTTAGTTAACAAGCCAAACTACTGTTCTATCTTTCAAGATTCAGATACTCTGAATGTGCCAGTAGGGATCTGATATGTGTTTTCCATTATTGTACTAAAAACAGCAGTTTTGTACAGAGTATGTACTTGGGAGGTACATGTTACAATATACGTAAACTAAATTTTACCCCCATCAATCTTCACCCTCTTTAACTTTCTGTAGCCCTTATTGTCTAGGCCATTCTCTTAAAACTGCCTTAGAGCTTTATGTAATTAGGTATGGATATGCAGTCTCCCAATAATACTTGGATTACTCAAAGGTAGGAACTACTTTTATTTTTATTTTTTTTAAAGATTTTATTCACGTGTATGGTGTAAGTTGGTGTTCAAGTTTCATTTTTTTGCACATAGCTGTCCAGCTCTCCCAACACCATTTGTTGAAGAGACTATTTTTACTCCATTTTATGCTGCTGCCCCCTTTGTTGAATATTAATTGACCATAGAGACTTGGGTTTATTTCTGGGCTCCCTGTTCTGTTCCATTGGTCTATGTGCCTGTTTTTATGCCATTACCAGGCTGTTTTGATTACTGTGACCTTGTAATACAGTTTGATATCAGGTATTGTGATCCCTCCTACTTTGCTCTGCTTTCTCAAAATTGCAGCTGCTATTTGGGGTCGTTTTTGGTTTCATAAAAATTTTTGAAGTGTTTGTTCTATTTCTGTGAAATATGCCATTGGTCCTTTAATAGGACCAATGCATTGAATCTGTAAATTGCTTTGGGTAGTATGGACATTTTGATGATGTTAATTCTTCCGATCCATGAACACAGTATATGTTTTCTTTGGTTGGGGCTTCCTTGATTTCTTTCCTCAGTGTTGTGTAGTTTTCTGCATACAGGTCTTTTACCTCCTTGGTTAGGTTTATTCCTAGGTATTTTATTTTTCTTATGGGAAAAATATATCGAATGGGATTTTTTTCTTGATTTCTGCTTCTGCTGTTTCATTGTTGGTGTACAAAAATGCCTTTGATTTCTGGATATTGTACATTTACACAATGGAATTCTATGCAGCAGAAAGCAAGGAGCTCCAATCCTTTGCAACAGCATGGATGGAACTGGAAAGCATTATGCTAAGTGAAATAAGCCAGGTGGTAAAAGACAAATACCATATGATCTCACCTTTAACAGGAACCTAATCAACAAAACAAACAAACAAGCAAAAAATATAACCAAATATACTGAAATAGAGAACAGGCTGACAGTGACCAGAGGGGGAAGGGGAGGGAATTTGGCGGGGAAAGGAGAAGGGTTTGCAGGAATAACTATAAAGGGCACATGGACAAAAACAAGAGGGGTGGTGATGGGAGCGAGGTGGGGAGGGCCAGGGGGCTGGGCTGGGATGGGAATAAAAGGCAGAAAACTGTACTTTAACAACATTTAAAATTTTTTTAAAAGGATGTAAAAAAATCCAGATGTTTTTGTATGGTACTGTAAGTGGTTCTTTATTAATATTACAGAACAAGAATTAGCAGTTAGTCTGATAAGCACTATGAGTTCAAGGTGACAATGTGTCTAAATCATATTTTGTGACAACTATAAAGTGATTAAAAATCTGTTCATGCAAAGTCAAAAATATAAAATAAAATGAAATGACCTCTGCCATACTAAAAAAATAAATAAATGATAAAGATTCTATTCATTTATATTCAGAAAGAAGAAAAGAGAGAGAGAAAGACATGGAGAGAAACAGCGATGTAAAAGAGAAACATGGATTGGTTGCCTCTTGCTCACCCCCAACTGGGGACCTGGCCAGCAACCCAGGCATGTGCCCCGACAGGGAATCAAACCACTGACCTTTTAGTTCACAGGCTGGTGCTAAATCCACTGAGCCACACCAGCCAGGGCAGGAACCATTTTTATATTAAATTTAGTTTTCCAATGAAGATAGGAACAATTTTTAATGTTAAATTTTGTTTTGTGACTAGATAACACAGGTTCAAAGTTTAAGTGGTGAAAAAGAATTGCCACAAAACAACTTTCCTGCCCTCCAACCACCTAGTGCCCCTTCCTTGTGGCAACCAAGAAACCATATTTTATTCTTTTTTGTATCTGTCCAAAGCCGCCAGAGCAGTGTGGAGCCCAAGATAGTGAAATTGCTCTTGGGTATCCTCCAGTTCTTTTTTTTTTTTCATTTTTAAATATTTTATTGTTATTCAATTACAATTGTCTGCATTTACCCCCCACCACTCCCCTGCAAGCCAGCCAAACCTATTTCCCTTCCTTGCTTCTGCCCCACTCCTTGGTTTTGTCCATGTGTCCTTTATAGTTGTTCCTGAAAACCCTTCTCCCCTTTACCCTCTCCTATCTCCCCTCTGGTTACTGTCAGATCGTTCTTAATTTCAATGTCTCTGGCTATATTTTGCTTGCTTTTTTCTTTGTTGATTGGGTTCCTGTTAAAGGTGGGATCATATGGTATTTGTCTTTCACTGCCTGGCTTATTTCACTTAGCATAATGCTCTCCAGTTCCATCCATGCTGTCACAAAGGGTAGGAGCTCTTTCTTTCTGTCTGCTGCATAGTATTCCATTGTGTAAATGCACCATAGTTTTTTTTGATCCACTCATTTAGTGATGGGCACTTAGGTTGCCTCCAGCACTTGGCTATTGTAAATTGTGCTGCTATGAACATTGGGGTGCATAGGTTCTTTTGGATTGGTGTTTCAGGGTTCTTAGGATATAATCCCAGCAGTGGAATTGCTGGGTCAAAAGGCAGATCCATTTTTAGTTTTCTGAGAAAATTCCATACTGTTTTCCATAGTGGTTGTACCAGTCTGCAATCCCACCAACAGTGCACTAGGGTCCCCTTTTCTCCACATCCTCTCCAACACTTGTTGTTTGTTGCTTTGTTTATGATGGCCATTCTGACCAGTGTGAAGTGGTATCTCATTGTGGTTTTAATTTGCATCTCTCTGATGGCTGGTGGTACTAAGCATCTTTTCATATGCCACTGGGCCTTCTGTATGCCCTCCTTGGAGAAGTGTCTGTTCAAGTCCTTGGCCCATTTTTTAATTGGGTTGTTTGTCTTCCTGGTATCGAGTTGTGTGAGTTCTTTATATGTTTTGGAGCTCAAGCCCTTGTTCAAGGTGTCATTGGCAAATATGTTTTGCCATATAGTTCGTTCTCTTTTCATTTTAATACTGTCTTCTTTAGCCATGCAGAAGCTTTTTAATCATGAGGTCTCATTTGTTTATTCTTTATGTCCCTTGCTCTAGGGGACATATCAGTGAAAATATTGCTGCGTGGAATATCTGAAATTTTCCTCCCTATGTTTTCCTCTAGGACTTTTATGGTATTTGACTTACATTTAAGTCTTTTATCAATCTTGAATTTATTTTTGTGTATGGTGTAAGTTTGTGGTCGAATTTCATTTTTCTGCATGTACCTGTCCAGACCTCCCAACACCATTTGTTGAAGAGGCTATTTTTACTCCATTTTATGCTTCTTCCCCCTTTGAAGAAATATTAATTGACCATTGAGACTTGGGTTTATTTCTGGGCTCTCTGTTCTGTTCCATCGGCGTATGTGTTTGTTCTTATGCCAATACCAGGCTGTTTTTATTATAGTGGGATTCATCCCGGGGATGCAAGGATGATATAATACTTATAAATCAATAAACATAATACCTCACATAAGCAAAAGAAAATACAAAAATCACATGATCATATCAATAGATGCAGAAAAAGCATTTGATAAGGTACAGCACCCAATTATGATAAAAACACTCAGCAAAGTGGGAATACAGGGAGCATTCCTCAACATAATAAAGGCCATATATGAGAGACCTACAGCCAACATCATTCTCAATGAGCAAAATCTTAGAGCTTTCCCACTAAGATCAGGAACAAGACAAGGATGCCTACTTTCACTACTCCTGTTCATCAGAGATTGGAAGCCCTAGCCACAGCAATGAAATAAGAAAAAGAAATAAAAGGCATCCAAATTGGAAAGGGGGAAATAAAACTGTCATTGTTTGTAGATGACATGATAAAGTACATAGAAAATCCTATAGACTCCACCAAAAAACTACTTGAGCTAATAAGTAAATTTGGCAAAACAGCAAGATACAAAGTCAACACCCAGAAATCAAAGGCATTTTTCTACACCAACAATGAAATATCAGAAACAGAAATTGGGGGGGGGAACCCATTTGGTATAGCAACAAGAATAATGAAGTACCTAGGAATAAACCTAAGCAAGGAGGTACAATACCTGTACTCAGAAAACTACACAACACTGAAGAAAGAAATCAAGGAAGACACAAAGAAATGGAAGCATGTGTCATGCTGATGGATTGGAAGAATTAACATCATCAAAATGTCCATACCAGCCAAAGCAATTTACAGATTCAATGCAATCCCTATTCAAGTACCAATGACCTATTTCACAGATATAGAAAAAACATCTCAGAAATTTATATGGAACCATAAATGACCCCAAATAATTTTGCAGCAATTTTGAGAAAGAAGAACAAACTAGGAGGGATCACAATACCTCATCTCAAACTGTATTACAAGTCCAATTCTCTCTTCAAGATGTCTTTACTTCTTTTCAGTGCTGCCCCCAACTCCTGTACTCCACAGCTCCTTATGGTGGTCTACTGCACCCATTACAACACCACCACCACACAGGTAGCTGCCTTAGCTGGAATTCTTTGTGCTTCTTGACTGAATTATGGATACTGTCTCTAATTTCTCTTTCTCCTTCTGATTTTCTCACCCTTCTGATTTATTCTTCCAATACACCTTCAGAATAATCTTTCTAAAGGCAGTTCTTCAAATAACTTCTGTACTTATGTTGTAACAAAACTTTCCTAATCATAACATTCAAACAAGTCCTGCTTGCTTCTCTATTATCACCCACATATATACTCCACTCTAGCTACAGGACCTATTTCCCCAACACCTTTGCTTATGTTGTCCCTGCTATCTGGAGTGCCATTCTGTTTCCTTTCAGTTTTTCATCTCGGGCATCTCTGCACTTAGCATAATGCATGTTAAATGAATGAGTGAATGAAGAATGCACTCGACAATTCTTACTGGACTACTGGTAGTTTGTTCTCCTGGGGGAAAGGGGTGCCTGGATCCATGCAACTATGTTATGAAATGAGATATCGTGAAAGAACTCAAGCTAGTCCACTAAAAGCTAGAAGCTTGATGTGTGATGTCTGAAAACACAACTCCAGAATCTAAAAGCCCCAATCCTTAATCATGAAATCTCAGTGAATATGACAGGCTACAGAGAAAAAGGGAAGCAACGCTAATTGAAAGTTTACTGTGTTAAATATTGTTTCGGTATTTACTTACTTATATTTTGCCCTATTGCAGAATAGACTTAAATGGCTCACTATGCTAGCTCTATCTGACTTATTTGGGTGTTCTTCCCAATTACAGAGGGAACACTGAACTCAGAAAGGTTGAGCAGCCTACCTAAGTCCATGTCATTAGAAAGAAGAAGAGTGAGATCTATCTAACTCCAGAGCTTCTGTCCATTCATGATATAATGTTGCTGACATCTTAAAATCAAGAAGTGCAGGAAAATGCCTACTTTTTCAATGTAAGCTTGCTGCTTTACTGTCTGAAAGCAAGGATTGCAATTTAGGAGTCCTTAGAACCTCTATTTCTCACCATCCTAAACAATCTAATGAATACTATAAATAAATGCTAGAGATATGTTTGTGGATTGATTTTAAATAATATTTTAAGTAAAATAAGGAAAAAGTTTTTTTGAGGGGGAGTTCCTACTAATGATTTCAATAGTATATAGGTAACACTACATCTATTATAATCCAACTATACTTTTTAATCAGCCCAACTACACTATTTTAGATAATATTTTACTAAATGGACATATCTAACATCCTTGGTGAAGCTCTCTGTTTATTCTAGGATTGCCACACACATACCCAAATTTACTTTAATCAGCTGATTTCACACCCATGCACCTGGTTGAATGGTCACTAACAGAGAAGTGCGGAGGACAACTATCTGCCTTCTGGTCTTAAAAAACAGGCTCACAACAGAGGGATCAATTCTGATCTGCTCCACAATCAAGTGGAGCCTCATTTGTCAAAAGTTTATACTTAAAACCTCTACCATTTTCAAGTATGAATGAGCCCAAATTGATTCTGGCCCCTGTCCTTTATCCATTTAGGAGGAGTCTATGTATCTAGAATGGCTGAACAGGCAAACTAAAAGAGTAATATTCTTGATTACCTTTCTGGACATTGGTGATGTTCTAAATATATAGTTAACATATCATTGCCAACACTAAAATATGCTATGCATTTAAGGAAGACTTGATTCAGCTCTCCCCATAGGTGTAAGTGATCAGTAACTTTAGTGAAAACACTTAGGTATCATGAGCAAAGAGGGAAAAATATATACATACTTCAGACTTTAATATATTCTTCAGCTTGTTAACCTCCAAATTAGTATCTTGGACCTTCTGTTTTATATCATTTAATTCATTGTGAGTATCATTCAATTGTTTAGACAGTACCTATAAAAAAAATAGCTAGATTTGACTACAAAAAAAAATTGCTCTATGTCAAAACCACTATAGAATAATTTTAAAATATTATAACATGATAAGTAAAAGTTAATATACCTAATACATGAAGCTCATATAAAAATAGTGAGAAAATGAGTCCAAACAGCAAACTGGCAAAGAACTCAAACAGATAATTCACAAAAAGAAAGTACAAGTGGATAATAGTCCACTTGTTTAAAGTTTACTAGTTTAAAGTTTACTAGTAATCAAAGTTTATTATTTAATAGTTTAAAGTTTACCAATAATCAAAGAAGTGTTAGTTAAGACAATGAAATACTATTTTGCCTATCAAATTAGCAAAGATTTAAAGCTATTCTGTTATGACAAGGAATGGGGATTTCCATGTACCATTGGAGTACACAAAATTTGCAAAAGTACATCTGTGATCTCCTATCTGTTGATGTATCAAGAGACATTTTTAAAATATTAATAAAAACAAGAAAGTCAAATGTGTTGTTTTTTGTTGAAGACAGGAGATGGATACACGCATATTCACTATATTGAAAATATCCACCTAATTAAAAAAAATCCTAAGCTTTGATTCAATTTGGAATTAAATCTAATAAAATTTAATGAAAAAGAATGTTCATTGAGGCATTATTTATTATAGTAACAATATTTATTCACATTAAGTGAATGATACAGTAAATAAAGCAACTACATAGTGGTATAACCACATAGAACATTATGCCTCTATGAGAAATGTTTGGAATTATTTTTAGTAACAGAGGAAAATGTCCATCTATAGTGAAAAAAAACAGGATAAAACACTAAAAATACCTCATCCCAATTTGTTAAAAATTGTGGTATTTAGGGTGAAAATATTTTAAGGTTTCTGTTTCCCAAATCTTCTGTGATATAGGTTCTTAATCTGCAGTCCACAGAGGGATCCATCTTCTACTCTTGGGCCTATGACCCAAATGAAGAAAAAAACTAGTCTTGAACATATGAAAATTGTTATTATACAATTTCTTCTGATTATTTAAAATGTTTACAAAATTTAAACAAAGCAAGGAAGTGCTTTTAATGCTACAGTAAGCTAACAAGAGCATACAAAATATTTATCAAGTGATTATGCTGGACTCTCTCATAAGTGCTTTCTAGTCATATTCTTGTTTATTTCCCATTTTTACAGATGATGAACTGAGATTCAGAGAAGTAAAGTGATATTATCACACAGCCAGGCAGGGGAATATAACTCATGTGAGTTTTAAATACTCTGTTCTACTGCCTTCTCATGTAGAAAAACCAAGATATAAAGGAGTACGTGGTTTTATTCCAGCTACATAAAAAGTTCATTAAAAAGAATACACTTTTTTAAAACACACTGAAAATCAGTAAAAAAATATGTTAATAGTGGCTAACTCTGGGTGGTTAAAATGAGATTTTTTAATCTAGTTTTCACAAATATAAGTTATATTTATCTTTTACCCATTTGCTCTAGCTACAGAGTACACAAAATTACAAATTCACATATTTTTACTGCTATTCATTAACTTTTAAAAATAAACTTTATTTTAGAATAGTTTTAGATTTACAGAAAAGTTGTGAAAATAGTACAGAGAATTCCCATATACCCTATATTCAGCTTCCTTTTTTATTAACTTTAACTTATATTAGTATGATATACTTATCAAAATTAATGAACCAATATTTATACATTATTAACTAAAGGCCATATTTTATTTAGATTTTTCATTTAAAATTTTATTTATTTATCTATTTAGACAGAAATTGGTTTCTTGTCCCTCTTATTTATGCATTCAATGGTTGCTTCTTGTATGTGCCCTGACCAGAGATTGAACCTGCAACCTTGGTGTATAGGGACAACATATAAGCAACTGAGCCACCCAGCCAGTTTCTTTCACTGTCCCTTTTATGCACTATCCCTTTTCTGTTCCAGGATCCCATTACTCACTAACTTTTGAACATAGCACTTAACATCTCAGGCAGTTTTTTATAATTAATAAAATGTTGCATCTTTATGTCTATTTATATAAATAAATATTTAACATTTAAAGAATACAGGCTTTTATGATGCAAACTAAACATACTGAAACTGATAGCAAAGTGGAGAAAATCGTTCAGACTGAAAAATTTTCAGTGGGGAAGAAAGCTTCCAAATAGAATTCTTTTAATGGTCAAATTAAAATGAGAATTGGTCAAATGGTCAAATGAGAAATGAGAATAATGGAGAAAGTATATTGGCTTAGAGAGGAAGTAATTATAAAAGAAATTTCCCTGAAAAAAATTACAGTGCTTGTCTAAAAATGTAGCATAGTTCATAAACTCACATGTAAAACAGAATAATAGTCCATCAATAAATCTACCATTTTCTTAAAGAGTTTCTAAAGGTTTTTATCTTTCATTTGTTGAGTACTTCTAAGATCTAATACAAATCTATTACATCCCCTGCTCCCTCTTTTCCTTAATATTTAACACTTTATGTCTGAGAATTTCATTTAGAAATTATGTGGCATATTGTTTAATAAGGGTTAAAAAATGGCTAGTTCTAAAGCCTGAGCTTTTCTATAAAATGAAAAGAGAACTATCTGAGCCTCAGAAGAAATATACATTTTCTTGGAGAAAAATATACTAGGAACAAATATACCTGGTTTTCTTGTTTAGCTTTAGAAAACTGTTCTTGGAGACTGTCATTCTCATGAGCCAAGATATCTCTTTCCCTGGCAATTTGAGCCAGTTCATCATTTGTTTCGTCCAATTGCCGACGCATTCTGGAAATGTCTTGTTCACACATAATTAGCGCTTCAGTGGACTGTCTATTCCACAAATCAAATAGTACACAAGAGACATTTTACCGAAACAGAATAACAAATTCTCACAAGAAAGAAAATAGGACAGTTAGCATAAAAACATTTGAAGTAGTTTAAAACACATTTAAATTCACAGAAATAAAGACTGCAAAGATAGTGCATAGGAGGTTTTCTGTTGCCAACATTCCACTACAAAAAAAGGATGCTTGCTAAACATACATAATAGTCAATGATTAGCTAAGTATTTCAAAACTTCTGACATTCAAATATAGGAAAGCTTTCATCCTACCTCTAGATGCCATTGCTTAGTCTCCTTTGCAGGTTCCTCTTCCTCTGCCCTCTTAAATTTAATGGTTCTGAGGGCTCAACTCTTAGCTTCCTGATTCTTCTTACTTTATGCCTTTGCTCAGACAAATACTATTCACATCCATGGCTCCCAACCCTATCCCCAGATGACTCTGAAATCACTAATTCCAGACTTGGCCTCCTCCTTACACTCCAGACTCTTACATTTAACTGCTTATGAGACATATTTACAAGAAGGTCTCAAAGGTTCTTCCAATTCAGAGGAAAATCATCTTCTTCCATACTTTCTACATGTCTGGTATTCATCCCCAGCCCAAAACCTGGCATTTTCCTAGATTTATTCCTCACAAACACATCACACCTGTCCCCCAACTCCCCAACACCAATTTATCATCATTCCTCAGCCTGGGTTATCTTTCTAATGCAAAACTCTCCTCAAAATTATTTAATAATTTCTTATTTCCCAAAGGATAAAATAAAGACTCATTTGTCTACAACACAGGCCTGTGTTTAGCCTTTCCTCCCTGCACATCTCCTCTCACGCTTCAGGTTCCAGCACTCACCTGGCTTTTCATTCAAGAGGCTCTGCAACATTATCTGTGATTCTTTGCTCTCTTTCTACCTTGAACGCCTGTTCCTTTCCCTTCCTTGGTAAACACCACATCCTCTTTTATTTCCCTACACAGACTTAGGTCTTCTTCCAATATTAGAAAGTTATAACCCTGTACATAACAATAAGCCCCTTGTTTCTTACTTTGTACCTAACATAGTACTTTGCCTCTAATAAATATTCAAATTCTTGTTGAATGAATGATTTACCTTGATGCCTGTTCCATCTCAGCAATGATATTCTTCATGCCTGAAATGGTCTTTTCCTTGAAAATTAATATAAGTATGAAATAAAAAAATTATCTTAAACTGTTATTTCTGTTAAAACTGAATGAACAAAAAAAATTACCCCTGCCCATTTTTATTTCCATTTGGGTTTAAACATTTATGCTCTATTCATATCTTCTATACTTTAAAACTAAAGCCTAATAAATCATGGGAATATTTGCACTAGATAAAAACAATACATTATGCTCATTAAAGTAAAGGCTACACTTAGGTATCTTGATCTGAGATCAATGTATCAAATACTTTATTAAAGTTTTGTGCAATCACCCAGCAACACAAGAACCTCATGAGCACTCTGTATTTAGAGGCCAACCAACGGTTCTCATGAGGGAGTTCTCTATGAGGAATAGGATTGATTCACTTTCACTCTTCATGTTATAAAACCTAGGAAAGTGAATTATGTAGAACTAAATTTATTTCTTAAGAGTAATAACTTTGATCAAGTGTATTATTTATATTAGTCATCAACAGCATCTTCAAAAACCTGCTAAAATGAAGTTACTTATAAAAGTATATTATTAAGTTTAGGTGTGAGGTAAATAAAAAGGTAAGAGTTAGGCCTAGAGCAAAAAATAAAAATAGAATAAACTATTGATATTTTCCTTTTTCAAGGGTGTGGTGAGGGAGTAGATTAATGGAGTCAATGAAATGACTGTGATTATTTTCACATTGTCAATATCATTTCCACACCTTCTCCTTTGAAAATTCTTGTTGATGTAAACTAGTTACAGATACTATTTACAGATATTTAGGCTAACATTAGCCTTAAAAAAGTAGGAAAACTGTTCTTTCACTAAACAACTAGATTTCATTTTGCCTTTGAATTCTGAAATCCTTAGTAACCAAGTAAACAAGATAAAAAACTAAAACTATATTTTCCAACCAGGTCTGTTCCTGTTCATTAGAGAGACAGTTTAGTTGTGTGTATGCACACATGTGTATGTGTTCTCTTCCTTTATTCATGCGCTCCTCTCCAAGGTAGTTTTAGCTCTGGTTTCCCATTCTGCTTCCTGGTAGAATGAATGGAGCAGATTTCACACCTGGCAGTAATGGATATTGGAATATGGTTAACACATCCATTAGCAAAGCACAGCCAATGGAGGAAAAACTCAAAGAGAAAATACTGCTTAAAATGGAATGTTAATACATGCTTTTGAAATATAATTTAATAAATTTATAAATAAATTCTGAAAAATTAATTGAACTTCCAGTGTTTCTGAAAGTCATTACTTGGTTAAGTTTAAATATGGTTTATAAGCCTAAAAGGACTTCCTATTATCGATAGAAATTCGTCTTGAAAGTAAGATTGTCTAAGAACATTATAAAGTATCCAAGGCAACAAAATTACTGAGTAGAATCCAATAATATATCCTATTAGCCCTATTTTCTCTTAATATTGCCCTAATATCACCATTTCTCAAACTGCTGAAATCTATGCCATCATTATCAATTTAATATTTTCATACAACCCCATATGTTTGTCCAACCAGGGACAAAGGTTCAAGTTAATTGTTAAAAATTCAATCTGGACAAGATGGTCATAAATCTACTTGGAGAAAAGAAACAAACTAAAATATTACACAAATACTTCTGGCTTTTATTACTCAAAAATCTGTGAACTTGTTATTGAAGTTTTATAACTTTAACTAATAGTATGAAGTAGGACATCTTTATTAACTATAATTACCAATAAGAGTAAAACAACAACAAAACCTCCACCTATTTATTATATACTAGATTTGTTCATAGAAATTATTTCTGTAATCTCCAGATTAGACTCTAGGACTACTGTTTTTCTCTGTATGGATTTTTTAGTTCAGCTCTGAAATATAATCGTAGAAAACATTTCTTCTTTTGAATGTTTAACCCTGATTTAAAATACTTTTTCCCTTCAAAGGATGGATGGATATGTTTATGTTCATGATCTTATACAAAGTTCTTGACTTGAAATGGACTTGCAACTCAATATTCCTTACGAAAGAAAAGATAATGTTGGTACAATTAGCAGAATGCAAGAAGTGTAAAATATAGATATAGCAGAGGGAAGAGATTCAGAAAGATATGAATAATATGTTTCTAAGTGTTAGCGTTTTTAAAGAAAATTGTGTTTATTGAAAAAGTTTTAAATATGAGAAATAAGACTCTACCCCCATAAGCCATAAAATGTTCAAAAATATTAAGGTATAACTTATAAAGTAATGAGTCAGCCTTTTAAACAAATAAACCAAAATTTACTATCTTACGTACTTTGGTGACTTTGTTAGGCTCATCATTCCCAAATTTATTAACTCCAATTCAATTTTCTCTCCTAACCTAAAATTCCAAGAGCCTATGAATATTTCAGTTACATGTCCCAAAGACATGTCGATACTCTTCCTCTCTGAGCCTGTTTCCCACTTCATGCACAGCAACTATTCACGGGGTTCCTGAGTGAGAAAGCACATCCTGTCAATCTTGCTCCCTTCACAGCTCTGTTTATGTCATGGATACTGCCACTATCCCAACACAGTTCTTATCATTTTACTCCTAACTAGTGCCCTTGTTACTATTCTCACTTCCCTATAATCCATCTTTTACATTGAATAACAGGTGTCAGAACATTTCTTTTAAAGTAAAGATCTAATTGTGATATTTTGTTTACATTATTTCATTTGATTCACTAAATTGATGGTGATAGTCTACATTCAACATTACATACATTTTTATAATTCACTGCTTTCTATCCCATTTCATCTTTTGTTCCCTATCCCCACCCCATACTTACCTCTTTGCAATATGTTCTCTGGACATACCAAACTATCAAGAAATCCCATGAAATTCTCTTATGAAAGCCACTGGGCTTTCATATGATTTCCTTCACCTGGATTCCCCTTTCTGTAAAAAGTATTCTGTCTGTCTGAATCACTACTTCTCTCACTATACCCACCCTCTATATCTTTTCCTGGCTAATTTCTAGCCAATTTTCAGGGCAGACCACGCACCATCACCTCCTGGAAAGCCTTCCAGATCTTCCTCCTCACTCAATCCAACTCCCAGGTTAAATCAAGTGTGTTTCTGCCAAACTCCAACCGCACATGTGCATAAATCATTATGCCACTTAGCACATTCTACCATAATAGCATCTTTATAGATCTTTCTCCCAATTATACTATAGGCTTTGGAAGGCCTGCCCACTCCTCCTCAGTTTCTAACATAATACCTGGTACCTATCAATAAATGTTTGTTGAATGGGTGGATGAATAAATGAATGAATTAGTTCCCTTACAGAGGGAAAAGGCCTTATTCCAATGATGCTGCCTTTGCTTAAGACATGTGTGAAAAAGTTTTGGAATTGTCTTCAGAATCAGTTTATGAGCCAGAAAATGGTATCAATATTTCCCTGCCTTTTTGGCAACTCCTTTTATGTTGTTGCTGTTTGAATAAAAACTGAGGGCCGGAGATTATTACCCAGCTTTATTTACCAGGCCCACATCATCTACTCTCAATGGCTAAGGACAATGTAAAAGTATTCTCTGAACACAACCACAAAGACAATTTTAACAGAACAGATATATGGTCTCCCAAAGTGGCTAACTGAAGATATAAGTTCCGGTGTGCTTTTAAGAAGAAATCAGTCTCACTGCTATATTGTCATGCCTCACATTTTGATATTTAAATTAGTTATTGTCAGTGAATGTTAATCATAAGTTGATGAGGGAAAGAATACATATTTCTTGACTATCCTAAAATATTTCAAAATCATATTTTAAAGTTTCAGCTCTCTAGAACAAAGTTTGAGAGAATCCTAGTATTTTATTCAGACTTAAGTGAAAACATTTCTTTTAAACCACAGTTCTTAGAACATACTTTCATTGCCAAACTCTCTCCAAGGGATGCAATGTTCTCAGATTTTTTATCCAAGCATGCTTGCAGGCACTCCTTTTCTTTAGCCATATCATTGAGGGTCGCACCAAGAATGCTGATTTCTTCTCGCTGGGCAATACTTTGCCTTGTAAAATTATCTAAATATGTAATCATAGGGGCATTTTTAAATGAAGATAATTTTTCCAGTTCAAGCAGATTGAAATAATTTTCAAAGTAAGCTGTCCTATATTATATTTGATGGCTAAAAATAAGTAATGTATCCCAAATAAAAACATGGCTTTTATTGTTAGTAATTAAAAACTAAGATGAATCATGAAATTCTAAATAACTCATAAATGTAAAAGTACAATTAACACATTTGAATAAGAATAGCAAAGGAAAGCTCTATATTACAAATTCTCAAAGTAGATTTACATTTGTGGTGGGGAGGACAATGTAGGTGGATGAAGTTGGGTAGAATACTAAAATTTCCACTCCCTCTAAACTAGAGTCACTGTTGTATATAAGTTTGTAACTAATAGATCTTAATAAAATATTCAATTAAGTCATCTTCAGAATAAAATGTCTTCAAATATTTCTAAAATTTTCTGAATTTTTTCTAAAAATTCCTAGAAAAAAATTATCCCAGGACATCTGATTTGATTTGTTAAAACACTGGCAAGCCAATGTCAATGCTAAAGGCCTAAATGATAGGTATACAAGAGTAATTTTCAAAGTATGGTTTCTCAACCAGTACCATCAGCATCATTTGGGAACCCCAGACCTACTGAATTAGAATTTTTGAGTGGGCAGAGCAATTATGTTTTTATAAGCACCCCTCCCATGTGATTCTAATGCACAACAAAACTTGACAACAACTCAAAAAAACTGATAAAGATATGAAAGCCTTAGCTACATCCTACTCTGAGAAGTCTGGCTCCAGTGATCTTTATTTGCTCTTTAAATCATTGTAACACACATGGAAGTTTGAGAACCACTGGTAGATCTCCAGGTTAATCCCTGCCAATGGCCACCAAGTGCAGCACTAAGACAGACAATATCATATGAAAAGAGGATGATCTCTACAGTACTTGAGAATAAATCAATTCCCGTTTTCTGGGCAGTACTATCTTTCAGGCAAACCACATGTTTTGGGTGTTCTGATATCTGAGTTAATTTCCACTGGCATAAAAGAAATAAATAAATGAAAGCTCTAAAACAGCTCTAGTAGTTCTTAGCTTTAAAAAAAATCTCAACGTCAAGCTACCATCCATTTTTCTGCTACTCTCAGTAGCTAAACTTCTTAAGAGATTTCTGTTCTCTCCTGCCTCTACTTTCTCACTTCCCGGTCATTTTTCAACTTATTCCATCTTTCCACATTCAACACTATCCAAACTTTGTCAGTGTTACCACAATTTCCAATGTGCCAAATCCAATCAACATTTTTTTCATCCTCATCTTATTTTTGCTTCTTGAAAGTATCCGACAATTGATGCTACTCCCCTTCTTTTTAAAACATTTTCTCTCTTGACTCCCAAATTAATACTCACTTACTTCTTCCTACTTCTTTGGTTTCTTCTTATTCAGCCGTGGATTCTCTTCTCAGTATTTATTTTTTCTTTAGGAGATTTTATGGTTTTAAAATATCACTTATATGTTGATGTACCCCAATGTCTATCTTTAGCTTAGGTTTCTCTTCTGAGATAAAAATTCATCTATTTAACTGCTTGCGTTACATTTTTGTTTGGACTTAAAATATCTAAAAATGAATTTTTCAATATTCTCCTTTTATATTTATGTTTTAATATTTCCTATATCAGTGAAAAGCATCTCTACCCACCCAATTATTTATGCCGGACAGATTTGAACTACATAATAGTAAATGTTAAAAATATTTACTGTTTTAAAATGGGCTCTTTTATAGTCTTAATCAAAATTTTACTTTACAGTTATAAAAAGATTAAATTATGACCATATTTTCATAGAGATCACTAGTAGGAAACATAAATGGGAGACTATAAGAATAGTTTTCTCTATAAACCCAAGTAATCTCATAGATATGTCAAATATATGTACCTTGTCCACCAAAAACAATATGCATGTACTGTTTCATTACAACAGCTATGAAAAAGCCACAATATCATACACAAACTTGTAAATTTAAAAAATGATCATCATAAATTATAAAGTGTTGCTGCTTTCTTTAGTTATATTTTCATTGAAAAATATGAAGCCATGTCTAAGTACTTATGGTCCTGAATTTAAGTAAAAAAGTTTACTGAATGAAAAACATATTTTTCCATGATTGACTCATAAACTTTTAATTTAAGGGACCCATCTCCAAGTTTATCTACATTATAACTGAAGAGAATAAAACATTTTTCTACCAGGCTTAAATAAAAAAGTAATATCAGGAAAAAAAACTCACCAATTTTTTCATCCAAGCACATAATTTTCTCCTGAGTAAGCTGTAGCTCATATTTTTTCTTAGCAAGGTGTCGCTGAGTATCAGAAAGATCTTTTTCTGTATTTTCATATAAAAGTCTGTAAACATTTTAGTAATAAAACTAACTCTGAATTTTCTATTTTTATCAACCTCTTAGTGTATTTAAATCTAAAAGCTTTTAAAAATACTAATAAACATTTTTCTTTTTAGTATTTTTATAAAATCTCATTATGGAAAATTTTGAGAATAAAGGGTAAAAAAGGATCCTCAATCCACCACTCCAACATAATCTACTATGAGCATTTTGGTGTTCACTATTAAGTAGGCTTTCATATTTTTCATATTCAGTGTTATGTATATTTTGAAGTTACCACTCTATAAGCTCAATATTGAGTCCTGATTTTTTTACCTATACTTAATATTTAATAATTTTCAGTCTATAGTAATATAGCTCTCTAAATCATCATTTTCTGGCTGAAAAATATTATATGAGCAATAGTTATTTACTTTTAAGTAAATATATTTATTTCAGTATTCCCTTATTAGGCATTTAGATTCATTTCAGTTTTTCATTATTATAAACAATTCTGTAGTAAATACCAATATGCTCATTCCATATTTATTAAGTGTTTATTATGTACCAGGTACCAGGCGTCGAGGAACCTATGGTGAACTAGGTGGGCACTGGCCCTGCCATCAGAGAGTTCACAGTCAATAATAAACAAGTAAACTGACTATAATTTCTAGCATTGTGGAAACTAGGTCATCTGAAAGTCCTCTAATGTAAAGAAGCATCCTAGGATATTAAGAAGCATCCCTTTGAATGTATAGAAAAACTTGTAAGAATTTGTAAGGGAAGTCCTGTGAGGCCAAACTGGAGCAGTAACACTATGAATTGAGGTTATGTTAGATATGGCTAAAGTTTGCTTGTCTCAGTAAGTAGCCCAGGGTCTTGTGTCTTAAATCAGAAACAAAAGATGAGGCCATAGAGATGTCTGCAATGTAAGTATTAGAACTAAGATACCCCACATAAAGCTACTGAGGATGATAACATAAGTGAAAAGATTGGGCTGGACAAAATCAGCTTGTCTACCAACCATTGCTAGGCTCAAGGTAATTGTAACAACTAAAAGTCTTCCTTGGAAATTCTTAATCTCAAAATAATAAATTAAAATAAAATTTTGGTTCTAGGATGATCATGTATCCTAGAACACTTGGAGGAAATAAACGCAAAACTCTGGGAGAATGTACCATCAACCCAGGCAAAGAACTAAACCTCAGTTAAAAGTATGTTGAAAATTAGCTCACAATTCAAATTTTAAAAACACTAAGTAATAACCCAAACTTAGTGGGAGTCAAAATACACACTAAATTAGACCCCCAGGAATTTCATATGTAGTGTTTTCAAACAGAAATTTAAGAATAGTTGTGTTTAAATACTAAGACATAAAATAAGTAATATACCACTTCACACTGGTCAGAATGGCCATCATTAATAAATCAACAAGTGCCTGAGAGGTTGTGGAGAAAGGGGAACTCTAGTACACTGTTGGTGGGAATGCAGACTAGTGCAGCCACTGTGGAAAACACTATAGAATATCATCAAAAAACTAAAAATGGACCTGCCTTGTGATTTAGTGATTCCACTACTGGGATTATACCCTAAGAATCCTGAAACACCAATTCAAAAGAACCTATGAACCCCCATGTTCACAGCACCATCATTTACAATAGCCAAGTGCTAGAAAGAGCCTAAGTGCCCATCAGTAGATGAGTGGATCAAACTCTGGTACATTTACACAATGGAATACTACACAGCAGGAAGAAAGAAGGAACTCCTACCCTTTGCAACAACATGGATGGAACTGGAGAGGATTATGCTAAGTGAAGTAAGCCAGTTAGTAAAAGACAAATACCATATGATCTCACCTATAAGGGGAACCTAACCAACAAAATGAACTGAGAGTAAACAGAAGGGTGGAGGGAAGAGGATAACAGTGGAAAGGGGAAGGGTCAAGAAACATGTACAATGGATCCATGGGATTGTTTTGGGAGCAGGGATTGAACAGGAGAAGGGAGAGCAATGTGTGTGGGCGTGGGCAAAATGGGGACAACTGTAACTAAACAACAATGAAAACAACAAAAAATAAAAAAGAGCAGATTTTTTAACAGAAATAAAGAGAATGTCAAAATATTAAACTAAAATAATTGAAATAATTAAAAAATCCATAGACAAGTTTAAGAACACAACAGACACAGAAGAGACAATCAGTAAGTTAGAAAAAAAAAAGCGGATCAGCAGAAATCCTCTATAATACAGCACAGGGAAAAAAAGAGAGGTTAAGAGATATGGAAAAACAGAATGAAAATGTCCAATAGTCACCTAAACAAAATTCCAGAAGGAGAGAATAAACACAATACTCAAAGAAATAGTAGCTAATACAATATATAAAATCTTATATATAAAATATATAAAAACCAAAATATACAAAGAACTTACATGACTCTGCTCCAAGAAGACAAGCAACCCAATTAAAAAATGGGCAAAGGACTTGGGCAGGCATTTCTCCAAGGAGGACATACAGAGGATTCAGAGACACATGAAAAGATGCTCAATATCGCTAGCCATCAGAGAAATGCAAATTAAAACCACAATGAGATACCACTTTACACCGGTAAGAATGGCCATCATAAACAAAGCAACAAACAACAAGTGTTGGAGAGGTTGTGGAGAAAAGGAAACCCTAATGCACTGTTGGTGGGATTGCAGACTGGTACAACCACTATGGAAAACAGTATGGAATTTTGTAAGAAAACTAAAAATGGAACTGCCTTTTGAACCAGCAATTGCACTGCTAGGATTATATCCCAAGAACCCTGAAACACCAATCCAAAAGAACCTATGCACCCCAGTGTTCATAGCAGCACAATTTACAATAGCCAATTGTTGGAAGCAACCTAGGTGCCCATCAGTAAATGAATGGATCAAAAAGCCATGGTACATCTACACAATGGAATTATATGCAGCAGAAAGAAAGAAGGATGGAACTGGAAAGCATTATGCTAAGTGAAATAAGCCAGATGGTGAAAGACAAATACTATATGATCTCACTTTTAACAGGAACCTAAGCAACAAAACAAACAAGCAAGCAAAATATAACCAAAGACATTGAAACAGAAAATGGGATCACAGTAACCAGAGGGGAGAGGGGAGGGAATTTCAGGGGAAAAGGGAAGGGATTATAGGAACAAGTTTAAAGGACACATGGACAAAAACTAAGGGGGGTAGAAATGGGAGAGAGGTGGGGAGTACTGGCGGGGTGGACTGGGACGGGAGTAAAAGACAGAAAACTGTACTTGAATAATAATTAAAATACAAAAATAAAGAAGAAAAAATATATATATATATAAACAAACATCAATGAAAAACCTGACCACTAACATTAAGGGAACTTAAGTCCTGGGCAGAACAAATAACAAATTTTATCTATCATGACAATTATAAGTGGGGGAGGGTAAAAGACTTGAAGGCATTTTTCTACAGTTAAACTGACAAAATGTGATAATGGGACTGTGAAGGGCTCTGTATGTATAATACCTAAAGCAACTGTTGAAAACATCTATAGAGATACTCAAAAGTAGTACACATAAGTCAAAATGGAATTCTAAAAAAAATGTTCAAGTAATCTCAGAAAAGCACATATCAGACAACAGAGATAGAAAAAACAAGGGGAAAGGACAAGAAATATAACACAGAAGACCCTACATACCAATAATTACATTAAATGCATAAGGTCGACCTTACTTGTGATAGCCAAAAACTAGAAACAATCAAGAAACATCTCTGTGTTGGTGAAATAGTTTTGTATATTGAATGTGGTAGTGGCTGCATGAACCTATGTATGTGATAAAGTAACATAAAACTATACATATAAATTGTAACAATGCCATCACCATACCCAAGATCATCTAGGTTTTCTTTTATGTTATCTTATAGAAGCTCTACTTTTATTTTCTTAGTTTTAATGATATTTTATTGATTACACTATTAAAATTGTCCCAATTTCCCCCACTTTGTGCCCCTCCACCCAGCACCCCATACTTCCTCAGGCAAGCTCCACACCATTGTCCATATCCATGGGTCATGTATGTAAGTCCATTTCTTATACTTTATATCCCTATGGCTATTCTGTAACTACCTATTTGTGCTTCTTAATCCCCTCACCTGTTCACCCATTCCCCCATAGCCACCTCCCATCTGTCAACAATCAAAATGCTTTCTGTATCCACAATTCCATCTCTGTTCTTCTTGTTTATTTAGTTTGTTTTTTAGATTCACTTTTTGATAGGTACTTATTACATTTTATTTTTCATAGTTTTGATCTTCTTTTCCTTAAATAAGACCCTTTGACATTTTGTATACTAATGATTTGGTGATGATGAACTGCTTTAGCTTTTTCTTGCCTGCAAAGCTCTTTATCAGCCCTTCAATTCTAAATAATATCTTTGCTGGATAGAGCAACCTTGGCTGTGGGTCCCTGCATTTTATGACTTTGAATATTTCTTGCCAATCCCTTCTAGCCTGCAAAGTTTCTTTTGAGAAATCAGCTGACAATCTTATAAGAATTCCCTTGTATATAACTAACTGCTTTTCTTTTGTTGCTTTTAAGATTCTATCTTTAACCTTTGGCATTTTGATTATGATGTGTCTTAGAGTGGGCATCTTTGCATCCATCTTGTTTGGGACTCTCTGTGCTTCCTGGACTTGCATGTCTATTTCCTTCACAGAATTGGGAAAGTTTTCTTTCATTATTTTTTCAAATAGATTTCCAATTTCTTGCTCTTTCTCTTCTCCTTCTAGCACACCTATGATGCAACTGTTCAGACACTTGAAGTTGTTCCCGAGGTGTCTTACATTACCCTTGTTTTTTTATTTATTCTTTTTTCATTGTTCTCCTAGCTTGTTTTTGCTTCTTTAAAATATATATATATTTTTTTTCATTGCCCTGGCTGGTGTAGCACAGTGGATTGAGAGCAGGCCTGTGAACCAGGGGCTCACTGGTTCGATCTCCAGCCTAGGGCACATGCCTCGGTTGCAGGCCAGGTACCCAGTAGAGGGTGTGCAGGACACAGTCATTCATTAATGTTTCTCTCCCTTTCTTTCTCCTCTCTCTAAAAATAAATAAATAAATAAAATCTTAAAATATATATATATATATATTGTTGATCACTCTATTACAATTATCCCATTTTCCCCCTTTTATTCCTCATCGCCCTGCATACCTGCTCCTGCCCACTTTCCCCACCCCCTTAGTTTATATTCGTGGTTCATACATGTAAGTTCTTTGGCTTCTACATTTCCTATACTATTCTTAACCTCCCCCTATTTTGTGTGTACCAATTATGCTTCTTATTCCCTGTACCTATTCCCCCATTACCCTCTTCATCTTCTCCAGTGACAACATTCCATGTGATCTCCATTTCTGCAAATCTGTTCCTATTCTAGTTGTTTGCTTAGTTTATTTTTTCTTTTTCTTTTTTTTTTACGTATGGTTGTTCATAGTTGTGAGTTTGTTGTCATTTTAACATTCATATTTTTTATCTTCTTCTTTTTCTTAGGTAAGTTCCTTTATCATTTCATATAATAAGGGCCTGGTAATGATGAACTCCTTTAACTTGACCTTCTCTAGGAAGCACTTTATCTGCCCTTCCATTCTAAATGAGAGATTTGCTGGACAGAGTAATCTTGGATGTAGGTCCTTACCTTTTATGACTTGGAATAGCAAGGTTTCTTTTGAGAAATCAGCTGATAGTCTAATGCAAACTCCTTTGTAGGTGACTGTCTCCTTTTCTCTTGCTGCTTTTAAGATTCTCTCCTTATCTTTAATCTTGGATAATGCACTTATGATGTGCCTTGGTGTGTTCGACCTTGGATCCAATTTCTTTGGACTCTTTGAGCTTCCTGGACTTCCTGGAAGTCTATTTTCTTTGCCAAATTGGGGAAGTTCTTTATTATTTTTTCAAGTAAGGTTTCAATTTCTTGCCCTTCCTCTTCTTCTGGTACTCCTATAATTTGCATGTTGGAACATTTAAAGTTGTCCCAGAGATTCCTGAGCCTCTCCTCTTTTTTTTTATTTTTTGAATTTTTGTTTCTTCATTCTGTTCTAGTTGAATGTCTGTTTCTTTCTTCTGGTCCAAATTGTTTGTTTAAGTTTGGGTTTCCTTCCCTTCACTGTTGGTTCCCTGTACATTTCCCTTTATTTCACTTTTCATAGCCTTCACTTTTTCTCCTCTATTTTGTGACCATACTCAACAATTCTGTGAGCATCCTGACTACCAGTGTTTTGAACTGTGCATCTCTCTTCGTCACTTAGTTGTACTTTTTGTGGAGCTTTGACCTGTTCTTTCATTTGGGTCATTTTTTTGTCTCAGCATGCCTGTTATGTAGTAAGGGGCAGAGCCCTAGGTATTTACCAGGGTGGGACAACCCATGTCTCCCTGTTGTGGCACTGTATGTGGGAGAAGGATCAGAGAGGGAACAGTGCCACTTCTTTAGCTCTCTGCCAGCTTTCAGTCACCTCCATGACTACATGCAAGCAAACTGGGCCCTTCTGCTGCTGATTCCCTGGTACGTGGGTTTGTGTACGTTCTAGGACCCTGTGGGTCTCTCCAATGAACTCCACCATTAGGCTAGGAGTTTCTCCACCTGTCTCTACCTCCACAAGATTTTTAAGTCAGAAGTTTTGAGGTTTCATTTCCCTGCACTGGAACCCTGGGTTGTGTGGTCTGTCTTGCTCCCCAGTTGTTCCTCCCAGTTTATCCACATGCAAATGTGGGGCCACCCAGTCTGCCAGCCACTGCCTTGTCCATCCCAGTCCTCCAGCCTCCTCCTTACCACAAATCCTCTCTGCCTGGCTGCCCATCTCCACCCCTGCTATTGGTGTGAATGAATGCTTCTTCTTTAACTTGTTGGTTGTCAGATTTCCATACAGTTGATTATCTGTCAGTTCTACTTTTTTGTTTGTTTTTATGTTTTTATAATTTTTAAAAATTTTAATTGTTGTTCAAGTACAGTTTTCTGTCTTTTACTCCCATCCCAGCCCACCCAGCCAGCCCTTCCCCCTCCCATTTCCACCCCCTCCCCATAGTTTTTGTCCATGTGTCTTTCACACTTGTTCCTGTAAACCCTTCCCCTTTCCCCCTGAAATTCCCTCTCCTCTCTCCTCTGGTCACTGTCAGCCTGTTCTCTATTTCAGTGTCTTT